>JPFL01000574.1:6516-29286 GCA_000733385.1 Paramecium biaurelia
AATCTCTCTTGCAGTAGATGCAGAGTAGAAATAATATGTAAATTCAATAATCCTAATGTAATTAATCATAAGACACTTGCTGTAAATGAGATATAAATTTATATTTACAAGAAATAAAAAATAGTAATTCCTTTCTTCAATAAATACACATATTGTCACCTAGTTATTATAATTTACAAAAATTTCTTAAGGTAAAATCTATTAATTGTTCTACTTCATTTTCAAGTAAAATCTTGATATTATTTTAATTAGGCATTTTTGATTGAAAATCATAATCAGTTTATGTATATTTATTAAATAATCATCAAAATTAATATAAATCATTTAAAAATTAAATAATATCTGGTTCTAATTTGTATCTTTCAAGCTTTAGAATAACAGAGACAAACAATTTTTTTAAATTTAATAATTACTCTATTCTTTTGGTAACTAAATTACTTTTTAATAAATAGGTATTATTTAAGGCAAAATCATTGATTAGTTTTGATTTAATCTCCCCATTAAAATAGATATTCATAGTCATTAATTTCATCTAGATAAATGCTGCCAAAATGAGACTCATCTAGCTAGTTTCGATCAAATTGTGTTTAACGTACAATTATAGACTTAGGATAGTTCTGCAATTTTATAATGCTCTTTAAAGAAATATAATATGATCATAATTTAATCTTGTATTATTCAACTTTAAAGTTATATCAGAACAGTTAGACTGCTCTAATTCGCATCCAAAAATTTCTAATGTATTGTAAGTTTGGATAGTGTTGTTTAGATTTAAAAATAGCTTTTTATAATTAAAATTAACTAAAATACCAAAATCAGGTGATGGGATTGTATGTTGATCACTTAGACAAACTGTGTCATTTAAAATTAAGTTCAATTGTCTCAAGTATTTTTTATTCATAATATTTTCTTCTTAAATTTTTGTATTGAATGATTAACAAAATATATTTCCACTTAAATCAAGAGAAAATATTTATAGCAAAGGAATTTTAATAACTGTATCTAAAAGAAGTTATAATTTTCTTATATCAATGTTTGACTTGCTAAAATTAAGACTTAAATTTTATAATAATTTCAATGACCCTAACTTAACCAGTATCGATTAAAAAAATTGTGAAGTTAAGGGTATATTAGCAAAATTTAACGAGACCTACTCAATATTTTAAGTAAGTTCCTAAGTTTAAAAATTAATTTTATTGAAATTATTTATTGAACTAACATCTAGTTATAAATTTTTTAAGTTTTTAGAGCTAGTAAAACATGTTGAAACTATTTATGAAAAAATTTCAGCATTTTCAAAATAACATTTTCCAAAATTCAGTTTTAAAATCTCCAACTTTTATGCTTTTTAACAATAATTTAAGATAAAAGATAATAGGGATATTTCTACTTCATAAAACTTCTAATCTTAAATAGTCATGGAAAAGGATTTTAAATTAGGAAAATTATAGGTTTCTGATGGAATCATCCTATGTTTTTTGCCTTATGATAAACTTTGGTGTCGCTTAGGATTTATAAATATATTTAGTTCTTCAACAGCACTTAGATTTAGGATATAAGGAAAATAAGCTATGGCACGTAAATTAATATCAATTGGAAGAACAGATAATTAATAATAAACTACTTTTTACATTTGTAATCTTTTCAAAGATTCCAAATATCTAAATACACCTTTTTTTTAAGATGCCAAAGTAAATCCATTTATTAAGGCCAAAACCTTAATGTATTTATTTTCCTCTTTCTTTGTGACTTCATCAATTTATTCTTTTAGCTACTCAAAATCTGATTTTATTCTTTGCTTTAGGATTACTTTTAATTTGTCATTCTTTATGCTAACATCTTCCAATTTTGTAGCAAACACAGTTTTTCCTTTACTCTTTTAATTTGATAATTGGGATGAAATTTTTCTTCTTTTACCAAGTCTAAACGGATACTCAATCGAAAGAGATTCATTCATTTATTTAAATAAGAAAAAATATGAGTTAAAATTTAGCTCTATTTTAATTAAAATTAAGAGACTTCAATATAATAAGCATCAATATTATAGTTAAGGATTGAGTCAAAAGATATTTTAAATTAGAAATAATTTTTAATTTTATCAATCTGACTAGGTGATACTAATATCATTTAGATTAAAATATCACATTTAAGATTTCAAAACAATCTTATTGTACATAAATTAATTCTTAATAATTTTTACACTTTCATAATAATCAATTTAAACAATATCATGCCTTGCCTTTAAAATTAAAATTACATAGTGCTAATTACTAAATATTATATTGTTGAACAATCAAATATTAATAATATAGAAATTCTTTCAAATTCATCACTTTCTTAATCAAATATATTAAAAACAATAGAATTTCTTCAAGTTAATTTTTAAAATAATGAAAGATTAATAATATAGAAATTCAATCATATTCATCTATTCTTAATTAAATATAATAAAAAAATAAAATTTCTAAACCTACAAATTTTAATTGGAGTACTAAAGTAGCTATCTAGCATTTCCAAAACAAATTCCAACCACAGAAACACATAAACTCAAAATGTGTTTAATGGAATGTAAGATCAGTGAAATCAGAAACTTTGGCAACTGCAAAAATGTGCAATTCTCGCATTATACGTTTATAGGAGATTAGAGGTCACATCTTTGGAGATTCACATTTAATAAATTTTCTTCATAATTTTTATTATTTAAATTGATTTTTAATATTTTTGAATATATTTGGATTTTGTTCTGGAATAGAATTATCAGAAAACCTAAAAGATTTTTTAAAGCAGATATTTCCTGAAAATTAAACTCCAAATAACAAAGTTATTTCAACTAATCCATAAAGCCTAGGAAACAGATATACTATAAACAAAAGAACTTTGTTACAATAACAAATAATACTATCGATTAATTAGCTAACAATAAAAATGTTTAAAGAATGATAATGTGAGTAGGAGGTTTAATAATTTTAATTAGCCTACTAATATAGAAATAGTTAAAGAAATTAATTCTCAAAACTTCCTTATGGAAATTCTAATTACACCTTTCGTTTAGAATTTTAAGGTAGATTAAATAATGGCAGGAATGTTTTAGTGATTGGAGAAAAAGGGTCAGGAAAATCTACTTTGATTAATGCAATTGGGAATTCTTTGATTATAGATTATGCAGATAGATATAGATATCATATATGTGAATATGATTTTAATGATTATATTCAAGAGTGTGATTTAGATTTATAAAATGTAAAATTTAAGTTTTTGGAAGTACTCGGTTATGGATAAGATCTCTAATAGAATCAAAATATTATGTTATAAACATATGAATATCTTTAAAATAATAATATTAAAATAGATTGTATAATTATATGTAGAAGATTTGGAAATTAATCTTTAAACACAAAAGAAAATTAGATAATATACCATTTGGCTGAGGTTTTTGGAGAATAATATATACAAAATGTTTTTTATTTAATACAAGTTATGATTTGGAATATAAACTGAAATTATAAAATCATTGCAAGAAAGTTTAAATAGAATAAAACATATTTATGATTAGATGCCAAATCCAAAAATACTATTTGTAAATTCGCTAATAACTCCTTTTGAAGGTAAAGCAGGGGATCTCCGTTTTTAGACTGTGATAAAGGTCAGAGATGCAATAACTCAATTAATCGAACATAACGCTTAGAAAATTGCAATTATCAATTCTGATGCAATTATGCTTAGAAGATAAATAGAAAATACAATGAGATAAATAAAGAACTAGATTAAAACTAGTTTAGTTGAATTATTGCCATGTTTAGAAAACTACTTTTCAATCTGTGAAGTCAATGAAGATGAAGATCTTTTTTATGCTAATACTGTTTTCTGGAGTAATCTTGAAAAAGATAAATCAATTAAGAATAGCAAGGAATTACGTTTAATCTTAGAGTACATAATTTTACCTGATTAAATATTAACAAGGATTTAATTAGAATAAAATTAGCTTATAACCATAGATAATTAAAGATAAAACAACAAGATCCAGGAAGCAACATACAAAGAATAATTTATATATTTAAGAGATAATTTAACTTTTTAAAAGACAAACAGGTTATAAACAATTATTTAATTAGCAGATAAGTACATAGAAGAGTAGCAAAATTTTTTAGAGCAAACTTATCCTCAGATGGAAGAGACAAAATAACAATTAATTACAAATAATATGAATGATCAATTGAGATAATATTTATAATAAGATTAGGGTTTAGAAAAAAAAGAATTATAGACAGAATTTGAAGAAATTAGATAAATTCTATTTTTACCAAACGTAAATTTGTTGGCTACAGATATAATTGCAATATGAAAAAAGATAAAAATATAAATATCTATATCTATGTAATATGTAAAAGGTTTTTTTAATAATATCTATAATTATATGTTATAATAATTTAATTAAAATGGCATTATGGAAGGTATTTCAAAAGGCAGGATAACGATCAACAATGCCTGCAGCTTTTAAGGAGAGTTTATTTGATAAACCATCTGAGTTTTAATATAAAGTGAGAAATATCGCAATAAGTTATGAAACAGCATCATGGATGTTAAGAGAAGGTATAGTAGAGTACAATCCAAATAAATGGGGATATGTTTTGAGTAAATCTCATAGAGATTTTAATGATTATTGGACAAGAAGTAATATAGCAAATTTGAATTATAGCTATGTTCACAAGATGTGGATTATTTTTAACAGTTTGTTGGTTATTTAGTTGCTTATATACAAAACCAAGATTTGATTGGTAAGATTATCATGATCCAAAATTTGAATAAAAGACATATGGTGATTTAGAAGAAGGTGGTGATGAAGGAGGAGATGATGATTGAATAAATGAAAAATATAAAAAAAGAATAAAAATTAGTAGAAAGATCCCAGATTTAATTATATTAATTTAAATTATAATGAATCCTCCTCCTAGTGGTAAGATTATAAATTGTCCTGGTAAAAGAGTAGCAGATTATCTATTTGTAAAAGAGATAGGAAAAGGAGCTTTTGGATAAGTATCAAAAATTAATTTAGATAGGTATTTCAAGCCAAAAATATGTTATCAAATGAAGTGGTTGCCATAAAATGTATAGCAAGATCAAAGTTAACTGATCATGGTGGAATAGTTGGATAATTAATTTAAAGTGAAGTGGAAGTGTTAAGATAAATCAATAATCAGCATGTTGTTAGATTAGTATAATATTTGGAATCTGCAAATTAGTGCTATATTGTGTTAGAATATTGTAATTGTAATAATTTGATTAATAATTAAGCTGGTGATTTTGAATAATTATGGTAAAGTAGAAACAAAAGAATTCCCGAGAATGAAGCTATCAATTATATGAAATAAGTGTTGGCTGGTATGTAGGCTTTACATGAGAAGAATATATTACATAGAGATCTCAAACTAGCCAACATTTTAATACATAATTCAACCTTAAAAATTGCAGATCTAGGATTTTGTAAATAATTAAGTGACCCAAATCAATAAGAAAAATTAAGTCTAGGATCATTGGGAAACATGGCTCCAGAAGTAGTTGAATAATAACCTTATGGTATGGCAGCAGATATGTTTTCAATTGGGAGTATGTTTTATCAACTAATTTTTGGATAATTCCCATTTACTAATTAAAATTAACACAAGTTCTTAGAGGATATAATCAATAGTATAATATTTATAAATCAATTAAAGACAAACCTAATTTTAGAAGAAATGGTTTAGTGATATCTTAAGAATTGGAGTAGCTCTTAGAGAGAATGTTAATGAAGGATCCAAATAGGAGATTAAAGTGGAGTGAACTTTATTCTCATCCGTTAATGCAATCAAAAGATCTAAGTAGATATATAATCTATATTAGGATATGCTTAATTATCTTTAAATGCTATACAAGCTGATTTAATTAATACAAAAGAAATGGAACAATTTTATAAGGATAAAGATCAAAATAAAATGGTGGAGAAACCATAAGATCTACTTTCAAGATTAAATATTAATAAATAATAAGAATTTTAGATTCAAAGGGCAGTTTCATAATAATTGATTGAAGATGAAGGAACTCCAGGTCAATTTGAGGATAATATTAAATAGGTTGAATAATTAAAATAAAATATGGAATAATAAATACAAGAAGATAAATTAGTTGAATAATATATTGATAAATATATGAGATTGAGAGATGAAATTGTATATGTGTCAAGAACTTTAAATGAAGCATTTGAAAATCTTGGATTAGATTAATGTTGTTTACTTTGTCTTATGTTGGCCAAAAAGATTTATATCTTAAATGAACGATTAACTAAAACTTTATTAGATAAAGACAATATATTTAAAATTGATGAAAGAATAATGATCAAAATATATTCACATCAACATTTCTAAAAGTTTATATAATAAATTGTTGAAGAAACTACATTTGCAAAAGATTATGTGACTTATTTTGCAGAATCATTATAGTATTTTTTATGTTTTGAATTATTAGACATTAACCTAAATTATTACAAAACAAGGAAGATTGGCGTTCAGAGACTAGTAAAGAGATTTCTATTTAATTTAATTCAATCTTTAAAGAAATTATTAATGATTTTTCATTTAAATTAATAGAAGTTATTCATTAAAATAATACAAAGAAAGATTATAGTGATGAGTAAAAGAAGAATATTAATAAACATTTTTTCCAATTATAAGTACATTTAATTGACTGCAGCAAATATGATAAAATATATAATTAACATGGGGTAATATAACTTTTTATAAAATAGAAATTGAGTATATATGAATAATTTGATGGATTAGCAAATAAACCGTTTTAAGAATTATTGACAATAGCATAGAAGAAATTAGATGAAATGTTTGAATGAATCATAAAGTTTTAATTAATATATAAATATAATTAATTTCAGTTTCAAATGGCAGATGAAAATTTAGATTAAATAATTGATATGCCAGAGTAATCAGACATGATCAATGATGCTAGAACTTAAGTATAAAATGAATCTACTTCAAGGCTAAATATGCAGTTGAACATTTTAAAGTAGAATCACAAATCTCTAATTATATTAAGAAGTTTTTCGATGAGAAATATGGTCCAAATTGGCATTGTGTTGTTGGTATATACATCAATTCAAATTTAAAGGAAAACATTTTAATTCATACTCATCATATGAAAGCAAACGCTATATGTTTTTTTATGAAGGATAAATGGCAATATTACTATATAAGATGGGTTGATATCATTAAAATATTATTATTAAATATGAAATCCTATTCTTATTATCATTTATGATTCCTTTAAATAATAATTTATTTTTACAATGCAATAACAATAAGACATTCAAATACTATAATAAATATTCAAATACCTTCCACATGATATAATTATTTAACACTCTAAAATCTTTACAGCTACCTATAATGTAAAAAAGTATAATGTATTAATTTAATTATAAGCATTTAATCCACAAGAACCTTAAAAAGTTTGAAAAGATTTGACATCCCCTAATTATCTTTATACAATGACTTAGAAAAATAAGTAAAAGAATTAGTACCTACTATGACTCAATAATGTAAAGAAGAATATAAATAACTTATTCAATCATTAACTCCACATTATTAGATAGGTGAAAAATTAATGGAAATAGATGGGATTGAAAAATTATTGTTTTCAGACAATTTTGATTGTTCTTAGAGTGAAGCAACATTAAAGATAGAAGAAGGTATCGTATATCTTTTAGATATTTGGGTAAATAAGATATAATATATATAAGGCTACTTGGTGTGGACCTTGTTAACTTCCAATGAATCATAATTAAGAAATGCTTTAGTAAAATGAACACTGGAAAAACAAAGTTAAAATAATTGCTATATCACTTGATGAAGATGCACAGAATGTTATTGAAAGAGTTAAATAAAAATAATGGGGACTTATTGAGCATTATAGATTATTAAATCGATCTGAATCTAATTTACCGAAATTACTTTAATTACAATATATTCCATTTGTCGTTCTAATAAATAAATGGGGTAAGATAGTATATAAAGGGGGAGTTTAAGATTTAGATATAGAATCTAAAATAAATTAATTAATTTTAGCTAAATAAGATATTGAGCTTTAATAAGACAATAATAATATTAAAGAGATAACTTAATCATTAGAGAAAGAAGACTATAGATTTTTAAAAAATAAATTAAAATGCATCTAGGAATAACTAGAGGAACTCCAATTTAAAAATTATGTCTAATTTGAATTAAAAAAAGTGAATAATTGGGATTAAAATGGAATTAAGAAGAATCATTTAAGATCTAAAATTAGTTTAGTTTATGACATATTAAAATAAGATGAGTAATCTCTAAAATCATTTCTAGATAATTAATGGAATACTATTCCTGAGAATTTAAAAGAAGTAACATTTTCTAGAATTAGAGATCCTTAAACAATTGAAAAGGACATCAAATACTTATTCAAGGATATTTTTTCACAGTTTGGAGTTAAATTAGAATATTATAACTAAACAGACATAAGTTATAAATATTCTTAATAAGAAGATCCACCATATAATGTTTTAAGATGTAATAATTTTTGGATCGAGTAAAACAATTTAAATGAAGAAAAATATTTAAAAGCTCGATAATAATTATTCAAATATGAGGATGAATATATGAATTATGCTGAAGCTCGTTAATGCTTTCAAAAAATTATGAGTGAATTAGCTAGTTGTCTAAAGTAAGCTGAATTATTTCTATTTAAATAACTTGAAATTACTGATAGTTAATAATCAGATGAAATTGAATAAGTTATAAATCTACTTTCAAAAGAGCATATTCTATAATAACTGAAAAAAATTGATAAATAAAAGGTAATAGAAATCAATATAGAATAAAAAATATAATAATAAGAAAATAAGGTACTTGTACATAATCCAAAAATGAATTATTTTATTAGAGACTCATAATAAGAAGTATTTTAATAGATTTTGAACGAGATATTTCAAATTATTCCTTAGGATGATTGGATTATAACATAAACAGTTTCTAAAACCATTTCTGTTTAATATCCTGGTAAATATTGTGTAGTTTGTAATAAAGATATATCATCTGAATATTAATAATATTATTGTCCTTTCAAGAAGGAACATGTATGTATGACCTGTGCTGAGTTTGATGATTAAAGTAAGATTGGAATGCAAAGATTCAAATATCATGATACTCTAATGTTTATTAATGGACCATTGAGTGATATATCAGTGTTATCAGACATTGATGAACATAAGATAGGTTGCAATATTTAACTTAAAGATGGACAAAAAGGAAATTAAAATTTCTCAGAAATTATGACTTGTAGTGGTTGTTATGAGGGTTCTATTGGATTTAGATACATTGCAGCAAATGCAAGACCTGGAAAATATTAAATGGATGTACAAATTAAATTATAAAATGTTAGGGTTATGTTGAGTATTGTTCTAAATGTTTTGAGATTTTGAAAATGAAAGGATCATAGAAAGCTTAAGAAGTAATTGATTTAGATTCTTAATTTGGAATGAGTAATGATACTCTATTTACAAGAATTCTTTTTAATTATGGATCTTATAGAGAATTTTGAACATAAAGCATCAATGCTAAACAAATATATATTTCTTATTCAATTTTTCAATGTCTTATTCCAATTATATCAATTCTTTCTCATAATTTTCTTTTCTTCTTTTAACTCCAATAGTTCCAAATACTCTACAATGTGTTTATTATTGATATTAATAATTCAATTCATCATATTTCATTTTTAATCCTTATCTTATTTATTCCAATTCTTCTTCAGGCATTTATTATCTATTAGAAATATAATTATATACAATTTATTATCTTATTCTTATTATTCTAATTATTTTTTGTATTATTCTTCATAAAATTATTCTTTTATAGTATCTTTGATTTATGTTAAATATGTAGGAACTTTTCCATAAGCAGATTTCTTAGTCCAATCTGGTTCTGATTGTTTTCTTTTAGGATCTAAGTATTAATAAAATATAATAAAATATAACTAGCTAAGATGACATCTATTGCATTAGTAGCAATAAAATTTTTATGTTATTTTAATCCCATAATTGGTTTTTCATCTAATTTTGGTATTTAAGGTTTAGTAGCAGAATGTTAATGTCCAAGATCTACACTTCTATGAATTGATCCCTTTTCAGCCCATATATCTAGACTATTATTTCCCATATGTCTATGTTTAATTGGTTCTAATTTTTCTTAAATTCAAAATGATTATTACAATGTTTAGATTTACCTAATACACCACTCTCTGATCTATATCTATTTGGCTAAATAATATATGATCCATTTAAATTAGTAACTGGGATAATTAAGGATTGTGTTCCAAATGTACTGCCAGTTGGAGCAATGGTACCTGGAATAGTTGACTTATATAATTTAATAACTTTTTTAGGTGGAGTTTTCTCTTTTGGAATTAAGTTATAAATGCTTTCTTGCATATGATTATAATAAAATTTATTGAAAATGATTGTTTTTTTTAAAGAAATAAATAAATTTATTTAATATTATTTAACAAATTCATGGCATCAAAAGTTAAAATAGAATGCATTAAATAAGGATATTAAATTAGTAATGAAATGAAAATAGATATAATGGACTTTTATAATCGATCATTACATTAAGACCATTATGCACATAAAACTGATTATATTAGACATAATTTAGAAGAGAAATATGGTTATTAATAAATTTAAAATATAGGTCGTTGTTTTTCTATTTTAATATATTCAATAGGTTCATTTGTTTCTCATTCATTTTTACATGCTGATGATTTTTTATTAGAATTAAGATCTCCTGAACATCATATTCTTGCATATTTATTACCTCCATCTTATACTCCTCCTCCATTAATTCCAGATCCTTAGGTTATACCTTTAAGTAGAACATTAAATCATCCATTACATGCTTCTCAACCTGTTTAATTGTAATTATACTTTTTATATTAGTTAACAATCACCTTAATCTAAGATCTTGGATTATCCAACATAATATTCATCATATTATGCTAATAAATATTATGATGGATATTACAGAAGAGGATATTGGTGAAATCAATGAATTCTTATTTTATTAATAAAATTTAACAATTGATGCAGTCTTTTCGTAATCCTGCTATTCTTTAATAAGAAAGACCAAGGGGAGGAAGTGTAAATGCAAAAACATTTTTGAAGAATGCACAAAACAATAATAAAGCAGAATCATAATCATTTTTGTAATAAGCAAATAATTCAAAAAAGACATTTGAATCTCAAATACCAAACAAAAATTAATCCTCTTAACATGATCCTCATTTAAGTTATTTGAATAATTTATAAAGCACAGAAAAATTAATAAAAACTCAGAAATTGTCAACATTAACTTCAAAATTCTCAACTCAAAATTTGAAATATTTAAGTCCATCTAATTTAAATACTACAAAAATAGAAATACCTTCTGATAATAAATAATTATTTATACAAACAGCAAGAGTAAATTCATTATTATAAGAAATATCTGACATTAAACTACAAAATGAAAAAGTCAAATAGTTTTATTAATCTTAAATTCATAATCTTTAAAACACTTAAGACTAATTAAAAATAGAAAATATAAGCTTATCAAATTCAATTAAAGGATTAACATAATAACTTTCTGATGCAAGATTAATTATGCAAAGAATTTATCAATAAACAGATCTAGAAGAATTAAATAATTCATTTGATTAGATTGATTTCAACAATCATCCTAATATTTAATAAGCTTTCTATTAATTTTAATCAGAAATATTCCAATTCATTTACTAATATTAAAACCAAACAAATTAAAAAATTCAATTGAAATAATAATAACTAAACAAAATAATTATTAAATTGAATTAAATTATATAAAAATAAAAAGGACATAATCATAAATCTATAATTAATGAATTATAACATACAAATAATAATCTTTTAAATTAAATTAAATCTTAAGAAGTATAATTGAAATTTATTCAAAAGAAATCTACTGATTAAATATCGAATTAACTTGAAGAACAATTTAATGAATTTAAAAAACATCATTAATCTATTATCAATAATTTGGAATAAGAGAAGGAAATTGCATTTGAATAAGAAGCATAATTCAAAAAGGAATTTTAAATTAGAATTCAAAAATTGGAATAAGAACTTAGTATCTTATTAGATGAAAATTAAAAAAAAGAATAAATTATATCTGAATTAAATGATTTAAATTAATCAAAAGTTCTTTAAGTAAATTTAATATTATATTTTAGATATAAAAATAAGAAGAAATATAATAATTAACAGATAAATTATAAGAAAATATAAACATATAAGTTAATCTAAATGATTAAATAGTATTACTGAAATAAAATTGTAATAGTCTCTTAAATGATTTTGAAAAATAATCATTTGAAATATAAAAATTATAAAAAGAAAAATAATATTTTCAAACTTAATTTGAAAATTAACAAAATGAAAATATGGAATTAATGAAAAAACAATAATTATAAAATGAAAATTATTAAATCTAACTTGATTCATTAAATAATGAATGGTAATAATAAAATTATACATTATCAGAAAAATTAAAAATTAATGAATCAAAATTAAATAAATTATAAGATAATAATAATACTTTATAGAAATAAAAATAAGAACTTGAAAATCTTCTAAAATAATCTTAAAATGAAACAAATAAATTTAAAGATTAAATAGATTAAATATAATAATTTTAAATTAAAATTAATAAATAGAATTAAACTATTTAAAACTTAATTTAGTAGAATTAATCATATGAAAATATGATCAACAAAAATGCATCAGAAAAAAAGCTTTTAGAATAATAAATTGTTGAATAAAAATAAAAAATTTAATCAATTTCATAACATAAATAACATGAAGAAAGAAATAATTTGGATCAAGATAAACAATCTGAAATTAAAATACTTTAAGCAGATAATTGTGAATTAAAAAAGTAAATTAAATAAGAGTAAGTAAATTAATTATAACTCAAAACTTAAATTACTAACTTATAAAATGATATTACATTATATCAATAATAAAAAGCATAACTAGAATAATAATTAGATAAGCAATAAAAGTATAATTAAGAGTTACTAAAATAAATGGAGGAAGTAATTTAGAATAATTTAGATTAATAAGAGCTATAAACTAATGAATGGTAAAATCAATTCAAGATGCTCTCTACAAAATAAATTTAATCTGACTAGAGTCTAAACTAAGTAATTTAGGAAAATGAGGAATTAAAAGAAAGAGTGTAATAATTAGGATAGAAATTAGAAGAGGAAATAGATAGAAATTAATAATTGGTTGAGGAAATAAAGAAATATTAAATTGATTCAAAACAAAAGGATGTTTAAATCTCTCAATTCAAATCTTAAATATAAATGGTAACTTAATAACTTAACAACATCGAAAAGGATAAATCAGAATAAAAGGCAAATCAATAAAATGACTCATAAAGTGGATTTGTTCAAGTGATAAAAGAATATTAAAATCAAACTCGACATTTAGAATAAGAAAATAAAGAATAATAGGAAAAGTGGCAATTATAATAAAGTGCTTATATTTAAGAAATAGAATAATGCTAATTAAAAATATAATAGTATGAAAATTAATCTAATGAAAATTCAAATTATTAAAGATAACTCAATGAAAAATTACAAGAAACATTAACAAAATTGGAATAAATATAATAATAATTACATGAAGAACAGCTTAAATCTCAATAACTAATGAAATAATTATCAAGTATATCTGAAAATAAGAGTTCTTCTTAACCAAATTAAGATTTAATGGATTTATTCGATGTTTAATAATCTCCAAGAGGTCAACAAATAGGAACTATTTAATTACCTGAAACAAGCTAATCGGAAGAGTAGATTTCTATATTATCATAGTAGCTCCATTTATTATAGTAACAAATAAAATAATAGAATGAGAGTTTAGAAGAGAAAGATGTAATGATTAATGAGATAAATTAAGAGAAATTATAAATAGAGAGTAGTCTAAATAAATCTATTGAAAAAATTAATTAGTTAGAAAATGAAATCTTAAATTTGAAATAAGAATTGTAAAATTTAGATCAAGTAAACAAAGATATTAATCATTATAAATAAAAGATATCCAATTAATAAAAGATTATAGAAAGTTTATAAAAATAAGTTGAAGAGTTATAATTAGAATTATAAGAATAAGAGAGTAAAGTAAAAATGTTAGGAACTATCTAATAATCAAGTGAAGAGTAGTTAATATTTAAAGAATTGATATCTTAAAAAGATTAAGAAATATTGAATTTGTAAGAGGAATTAAAAAATATTTAAAAAAAAGTAGAATAAAGAATGAATAAATCAGTAATTAGTAATGGATCTAAAAGGAGTTAAAATATTGTTAAATTTGAATAATTTGCAGATCTTGATGAAAATGATATTTCTGTTGGATCAAATGAAGAAGAATAATTAATTGAGAAATTATAGTTACAAAAAGTAATTAAAGAGAATAATGATAAAATAAATCAGTTAGAATTACAATTACAAAGTTTAAATGTTAATTTATAAGAATAATTAAAATAAAAGGAATTAGAGATTTTAGATTTACAAGAAGAATTGAATAAATTCAAAGAATAATAAATTAATTAAACCTTAAGTAAAGGTTCAGATATTTAAGTTGGATCTGATTTTGAACAAGAATAAAATGATAAATTGATTTTATAAAAATAATATACAGAGATTTTGGATTTACAAAGAGATGTTGAAATTCAAAATTAAATGATATAACAATTATTAGATGAAAAAAAGTATTAATTTATATTTAATTAAGACTTCTTGAAGAGATCATCCAAACATAATAGAATAATAATGAATCTATCAAGGAACAATCTCAGTTTAATGATATTAATGATTGATTTAATTGATTATATTCATTTTATTATTATTGCTGTTTTCAAGAAAAGATCATATGTATTGTACTATAGGTTAAGAATTAAAAAAATTTGTATCTATGATATCCAATGACATTTTTTATGATTTGTAACATTATTTTTATGTTTTTTGATTTCTTGAAGTAATTTTAACATTTGTGAACAGTTTATCAAATCTTGATTGAGTGTTTCCATGATCTGGTATGGGATGAAGAGAATCACATAATACAAATCCTTATTATGCTTTAATTTTATAAAATTAATCTACACTCTAAGAAACTGATTTAGTATGAGAACTAAGAGGATTACTTAAACATTATTTTAATATTTCCATTTTCTATTAAATTTAAGGACTGACTACACGGAATTATCTTTTACTCATAGTAAGAAATGGTAAACTATTTTATTGATTTTCTACTTCTTCATATTAATTATTAGTTTCTTTTGGTATAAAAGTACGTTTAATTTAATCTAATAAATCTTTACTATCTTTTTGATGCTTACTAAACAATGGAGTTTTTCCTCTAATTTTATAATTAAATTATATACTTAGGTTTTGTTGGTTGGAATTATTCAAATTACTTTTCAACTCGAATGAATAAGCATTTTTAGAAATTATCACCAGCCATTTTTAACATATTAAATTCTTCTTATTTATTAGAAATCTTTTCACTTTTGGAATGTTATAAAGCAATCGATTGATTTTATTCAACCATTTATTATTTTGTCATTTTTGGATGAATTGAAGATCTTAATATAGGAGATGATATTTGATGTTATTTGATTAATATTGGTTATTAATTAGTTTCAATATCATTTAAATATCTTCTTTCAATAACATTACTTTCTTCTTTTTTATGAAAATTAAGATTTAAAACTTTTGTTTGAATAATTTCATCCAATCGTTTTTTATATAAATTTACATTTTTCTAAGAAAGTAATTAAAGAGGATTAATGAATTCAGGGAATTATCTTTTAACTATCAAATAATTATCAAGATTCAAGACATACACATTACATTATGTAACTGTTTTAACTGTGTAATCTCTTCTCTCATTTTAAAGATAAAGATCTGTTTCCCCAATAAAACAACCATCAGTTAAATTTGCTAACTAAATGATAGAATTTATATATTACTGTAATAATATCTATTTAAGTAATCTTCTCTTTTTTAGTTTCAATAGGAAATTGATTCTATTCCTATTTAAGAAAAGGATGAAAATCAATTATTTTTTATAATTTAATTTCTCCTTCTTTAAGTAAGAAGAAACCATCAACAAAATCATTTTATTTCCATAACATATAATTTGGTGGATATTTGTATGATGAAAAATACATTATCAATTTACTAATTTTAAATTTAGTCATAGTAGGAAACATTTTCAAAAAATAATCAATTTTCTCTTATTAAGATTTAATTTATTTTTCAAATATTTTCTAGATAATAAATAATATAGAATATACTTTAAAATTAGATTTATTAAGTGAGAGTACTTAAAGATCAGTAATAGTAATAATACTAGCAGCTCTAGGTTTATCAGTAGTTAATGCCATATCACCAAAGTATTATCCAGAATGAAGTTAAGAGATTTATTAGAATTTACAAATTCCATAGATTGTAAAATAAATATCAAAATTACCTGTATTTAATAAAAGTAATTCAGATTCAATCTATTTAAGTGGTTTAGTTTATTTTTTAATTAATTTTTCATAAAAGGATAATCTTGATTCAGGTTCAATTTCTTAGATTGAATTAAGTTTCATTTTATCTAAATACTATTATATTTTAGGTAAGATGTCTTATTCTTCGGTTTCTATTTATTATGATTATCTTTTAATATAGACTGCAGCTGTTCCTGTAAGAATAATAAAGAATTTGTCTCCTTGATCACCTAAAATAGGTATATTTAGATACCTAAATTAAATACAGCATTTTATTTTAGAAATTTCTCATATTATAAATTTTAAGATATTAACCTTGTAAATTCAAATAGTGTGCTTGTTTCTGGACACCATGTTTTAAATATTTCTATATTTTACATTATTCCTGTTATAGAATCTACTTGTATTTCAGTCAAATATTAATTATCTGTATATATCTAAATGACAGGCTGTAAAATATGAGTTATATCATTACAGCATACATCTATTCTTTAGTTGTGATTTCATCTTCTATATCATTTAAAACTTCTTTAGTATTAGTTTTACGTCTACTCATGTATTATTGATATTAATAAAATAAATCAAATGGAAAAATAACATTCTGTAATTTTGACAATAGGTGTCCTATTATCATTGTTGTATTAATTGATCATCTATTTACAAGATTTAGTTCAAAATTTGATGTGAGTGAAGGTACTGTTAATATTAAATTAACAATACAAACAATCTCATGGAGTTTGATTTCTCTGATTTTGGTTGTTATTTAACATCTATATTCAAGAAGAAAGATTCCTTCGCAGCCTTAATAAGAAATAATTAAAGAACAAATAAAAGATATAGATTCGCCCATGCAGCCAAGAAAGGAAGCTGCTTTAATGGACGAGCAACTTACATTAAGCAAGGAAGATTCTTGTGATGACATGGGCGAATCATTGAAATTAAGGAACACTCAAAGTTAAAAAGATTATGATGAAATTTCTATGACATCTAGTCTAAGGAAGAGATCAAATTCTATTGCTAGTGAAGGTATGTAAAGAAAGGTTTCTTTTGATGAGAGCTAGAATAAAATCCATACTTATAAGAAGAATAATAAGTTGGAAATTAGAAATTTTGAATCCAGCTTTTAGACTGTAAAATAAGAGAAAAAGAAGAAAAATGAATTAGTGAAATAAAAGAGAAAAGAAGAAAATTTCAAAAAGTTGAATATTAATGATATCAACAAGAAAGGAAGAAAAAGAAAGTCTTCTTTAGATGAGAATTTATCCTAATCCTCATATTGATCTATATCATTAAATTATTTAATAATAATTAATATTTCTAGAATTATATTCTTAATTTTTGCTAATTATTTTACTCGAACAAATTTATAATATAAAGTAAAATAATTTTAAATTAAATAATGTCAAACACTCTCTTTTAAAGAAATGGCAATAACAATATTTTTTAATCTATCCAACCTAATTCTAATTCCTGGACTATTCCTTAGTATTATTTATGCTCATTTTAAGAACATAAAGGAAACGTGATGTCCAAGGTTCTTATAGAGCCAAGTTTGAACAAATCAAAATTTAAGTAGTGGATGACAACAATGTATTGTCTACTTCAATTATCTTCTAACCTTAATATGAAAAAATGGTATTCTTTAACTTACATTTGTAGACAATGGTAATGATTAGATTAGAGGATTATTACTTAATTCGAGCTTAATAAATAGAAGATCATCATATAACCACTATTCAAAATGCAATTCATTCAAAAAGATTTAATCAAACTTTGATTTCTAAAGTAGCTGGTTAAGGTAAATCTAAATTCTACTTTAGTTATTAATGTTCCTGTATTTCAAATATCAAAAAGTGCTACTTAAATATGGGAATCAAATAATCAACTTTAATAATAATAAAATATATTTAACACAACTAGTTCTTCTATGACTGATAATAGACAATAAAATAATTTTTTTAGTTCTATTAACAATTAAAATAATTAGTAATAATAATAAAAGTAATTTGGAAACATATTCAATACTTCTCCAATTAATAACAACACTACTAATTCAATCAATTTATTTTAAAATTCTAGGTAGGATCAATAACAATCAAATATATTCAACTAAAATGTTTTTATTAATAACAAATCTTAATCTGAATAGAATAATTACTAGTCAAAAGATTAAAATCCTTCTTGGATGTAAACATAGTAATAACAATCAGGGAATATTTTTTAATAAAACAAACCATAATTATAAATTTAAATTCCTAATCAATAATAAACTAATTTAAATAATGATGCCATCTAATTTAATAATAATTCATCTTTTCATTCAATATTCTCTTAACCATAACAATAATAATTGAATAACTAATAATCACCACTTTTTTATTAATAATAATAATATTAATAATAATTTTAATAACAATAGCAAATGATTCCTTTACAAATGTCTACTTAAGCATTTCAACCATTCTAAAATATGAATAATATCAATATGTTATCTAATGATTTACAAATGATTTAATATTAAAATTAAATGAATCCTATTTAATTTATTAAACAATCAGTAGATATGATAAATAACTTTACAACCACACTAAACAACTCTATCTAAGAAATGGAGAAATTGTACAAACAAGAAGAAGAAAAATATTTAGAATAAGAATACCTTATAAATTAATGTGAATAAAAAAAAAGAATTGAAAGATAAAAAAAATAATTAGAAATCAATTTATTACCTAAAAAGAAAAACGATACTCATAATCTCTTTAAAATGATGACTTCTTCTAATAATAATATTTTAGCCAACAGTTAAAAAAGTTCAAGAATTAGCATATAACAATAATCATAAGTTAATTGTGGTAATAATAATGTCGGCGGAATTTCATAAAAATCAATCAAAACTAAAAAAGAATATACAATTGAAATCTATTTTGAAGAGAGTGAAAATTTAATTACATTTAATGAAGAATTAAATGATATTAAATCAAAAAATGCATGTAAAGAATAAATTCTTTAAAAAATTGATTAAATGTAAGTCTTTAAAAATGACAAATCTGCTTATTTTAAAAAAAGTGAGTTTATTATAGATGAAAACAATAATTAAGATAATCATCCAACTCTATCATTCAGAATCTAATAAACTTATAGACCTATCTTAACAAAAAAAGGATATTACACACTACCTAATATAAATGAATTAACTATTAATCAATTAAAACATGTTGAAAATTTCACTATTTTTAATGAATTTGGTTCATTGTAATGGGATTCTCCTACAAATTTATTATATTTAAATTTAGATAGAATTGTTGATATCTAAGATTCAAAGGTAGAAGTATATGATTTAGATCAAATTCATGAATACCTCAAACCAAAAGTTAATAAAAAATTAAATAAATCCTGTTTGATTACTATGAATGTTCCAGTCACAATTAATCAAGAGAATTATGATTAAGAATACAAATTTCTATAATAAAAATGTAAAGAACAAAATATTGAATTGATAGAAATAGATTAATTAAAGTAATAATTCGTTGTTAGAGTTCATCATTTCTCTATCTATACATTTGTACATGATGAAAATGAAGAATAATAATAATAATAATAACAAATACTGAATGAAAATAATAGTTAATAAGAAGAAGAATTAATTGATAACATAGAAAATCAAAATGAGAATATTAAATAATCAGAATTTTCTCATAATCATTACCTATTCTTACAATAAGTAAATGATATTAGTGGTTTAACAAAGGAATCTACCAATTAAAAAATATATAGAATAAATCAAACAAAAAGATTAAATATATAATTAGTATAAGATTTTCAGATTTGTGTAAGTAATAAAGAAATTGATCAAATTGACTATCAGATATGCCAGTATTTCGTGTAAAATTTTGAAATTTAAAATGAAATTCCAATTGAAAATTAATTTTGCATCAAACTATTAAAATGTTTATTGGCATTAAGAAACGATAAAAAATCTAATTTAGATCCAACCAAAATGATAATATTGGAATAGAGATTGTAGTATTTTAATATTTTATTTGGGAATTCACTTGTTTAACTTTAGGATTATATATAATTTTTGGAATCATATCCTGATTAATTTGAGTTTTCAGAATTAGATTAGTTTTAGAGACCTAATTAATTTTAATAAGGATTAAGTTTAATTTTATATTTAGAATCAATTTAAGCAACTAGAATAAAAGACTAAACAGACAGTTCATATACAGAAAAAGTAATCAAAGAAATAAAAAATAAAAATGTATTGAATTAAACTTAAAAACAATAATAAATTTTATAATTTTTATCTGCTCAACCCTCACAAGAGATTATTTTACCATTTAAAGTGGATGATTGGATTAGTAAGATACTTGAATGGAAAGTTTAACAAAAGTCGGTGTAATATTCATAAGAATGGTGGCTAGGTTTACTAAAATTATTGGAGTAATATGAAATCTAATCTATTGAATTAGCTTCCCTTATGTACTTTTTATGTTAAAAGTTCAATCGATCTTTAGAGAGGATTTATAATTATTTAAATAAAAACCATAATTAAATGTCATTATTTTTAGAAATACTAATTTATATTTATGATAAAGCTAATGTAAAAATACACAAGAGAATCATCACTAATAAATTAACATTTTTGATGGAGAATGGAGAAAGTAGTGACTTTATTTTATAAATTTTAAAATAATTTTAAGATTTATTCAGTGTGAATGAACTTCAAAAATACAAAGAATCAATATCAAAAATGCAAAATACATTATTTTATTTAAACAATTTTGAAATAATTGATGAGGAAGTTCATTTGTAAAAGTTGATTGATTAATAAGATTATATAAATTTAGGAATTTATATTTTATAGTTAAATTCTCCTAAGTTTTAAAAGTATGTAAAATTCTTATTTGAATACACAATTCCAATTTTAATTATTTTTGGAGAGATAAAACTATTATAAAGTATCACCAAGAAATTAAAGTAATAGATAGAAATTTATTAATTAAAAAATAGAGATAAGCAAATATTAGAAATGAGTGAAGTAATCAATACAGTTTATAGTTTTAGGTGTTTTGTGGAACTCTGATGTATGAAAGTAGAATCTTTGAAGACTTTTAATCAAAAAATGTTTTTGAATACTAAATGTTATAAGTATTAGATGAGTATTATTTTACATGATTAATGTAGATATAAAATATGATTAAATATTAAATCACATGCATTCATATATAAATATTAGTGCTTTGTATTATTACAATTCATCTAAACCATTTTGCATTAAATTGATATAATCTTGGGAGTACACATTTTATATTTTATTTAATGCTTTTGTCAATTATTCTTAACCAATTTATTTTAAAAGTAATTGATAAAGCAATTCTTTAGGTGTTTCATAAATGATATCTTCATCATCTTGAAAACTTTCTCTTTCTCCATTTTCATTTGATGCATTTGATTTCTATTCTAAACTATCATCATCCTCTCTATCTACACTTTCTCTAATTGATTTTTCCATATTAATTAAATCACCATCACCTACATTAATTACTTATGAATGTTTAACATCACCACCTTCAGCAGCTATAACTATATCTTCTAACTCTGCTAATAATTATGATGCCTCATTTTCTTATTCTTCAGAATTATTTGATGCTTCTTTAATAACTTCTTAGATTTCAGATTATGTACTACTATTTCTTTATCTCTTTATTTCCATTAATTATTTCATCTTCTCTCTATCATCTTTATTATCATTTTTTATTTCTCTTATTTCTTATAAGATGAGTTGACTTTCCTTTAATTATTATTTACTTGGTTTGACTGATTCGGTTTTTTAGATTGGATCAATTTATTATGAAGTTGGAGGAGGTTGGGAAATATATTGTGCTACTTGTACTCTTTCAGTTTGAGGTGCCTAATATACACTATCTCTCTATTCTTTTTAATCTCTAGAGGATGAAGGATATTGTTATTATAATTGTTGTTCTATCTTTTATTACAAATCAATTTTTTATTATTATTACTATTATTATTATTATTATTATTATTATTATTATTATTATTATTATTATTATTATTATTATTATTGTTATTATTGTTATTATTATTATTGTTAATTAGT
>JPFL01000575.1:0-21460 GCA_000733385.1 Paramecium biaurelia
TTATTGATTTAATAAAAAAATCATCAGAAAATATTGCTAAAAGAGCAATTTAAATTATGATTGACTTATATAGAAAAATATTTGGAAGATAACAAATGTGTAAATATAATTGCATAAGGTTGTTTTAATTAAAATTACAAATTAAATTATTGGCTTGTTATTTCTTAATTGAAACAACTGAAAAACATGTTGAAATTGAATCATCAGAGGATGAAGCAGATAAATATATTTAAAAAAAGGAAAAATAAATGTGTTAAACCAACTAAGGCTAGAGAACATAGAGTAGAAAGAGAAAAGAAAATGGCAGATAAAAAATAAAGGAAGAAATTATCAAGATTGAATAGCAGTGGAGGATTCTTTGCTTTAGATTAAATATACTCTCCCTAAGATTTTGCTGAAAGATTATTTGATAATTTAAAAAAACATGACAGTGAAAGATTCTCTGTTAAATTAGCTATGATGCATCTGATATCCAGATTAATTCATAGACATAAATTACAATTAATACCCTTTTATACTTATATATAAAAGCATTTATATCCAAATAGTAAGGATGTAGCAAAGTTATTTGCTTATCTAGCAGAATCTATACATGATTAGATTCCAAAGGAAGACTTATAACCAACTATAAGACATTTAATTGATCAATTTGTGAATGATAGATGTTTAGAAGTAACTTTAACAATGGGTTTAAGAGGAATTTATGAAATATTATAAAAGCACCCAAAGATTTTAGATAAAGAACATATTACTTATTTAATTCATTATATCAAATATAAAAATAGAAATGTCAGTTAAGCTGCAAGATCTATATTGAATCATTTTAAAGATTCAAATCCTTAATTATTAGATAAAAGATTAAGAGGTAATAAATGGAAAAGTACAGAAGAATTGGATGGTGAATTTGATGATAATTTTATATAACAAATAACAGTAGGTATAGATGGAGCAGAATTATTATAATAAGAAGAAGAAGAGAAATTGAATAAGAAATTTGATACTCCTATCTATTGTGATAGAATATTGACAGATGAAGATTTTAAAAGAATTAGAGCATTGAAAAGAAAGAAGGAAGCTGAAATAGAATAAAATAAACTCTAAGAAAAATAATAACATAATTAAAAGATTGAATAAGAAGAAGAAGATGATGAAGATGATGAAGATTTTTAAGATGATGATGTTGATGATGATGATATTGATGATGATGATATTTCAGAAATTAGTGGAGATAGTGCTGAATTAGATGATAATGAAAATGAAGAATGGGAAGATGAAGATGATGATGAAGATATTGATGATGATGATATTAAACCTGATAGTAAAATCACAAAAGAATAGAATAAAAAAAGAAGATAATCATTATCGGATTTAGAAGATGATTCAGTCTAAGAGTATTATTCAGATGAAAGTTAAATGTCTGATGAGAATCCACATGGTTATGTTAGAGAAGACGATATAATGAGATATAGAAAAACTAAATCAGAATAAAAACATGAAAAATTAGAAGAATTATTAAATGGAACAAAAGAAAAATGGTATTTTAATTATTTATCTTTTAAGGTATTAAGGTCCTAATAAAAAGAAATCAGAATTTGCATCAACTTCAAATAAAGAAAAATAGAAGAATAAGCCATTATAAATGATGAGAGCCAAAAAAGTAGAGTAAAAGAATAAAGAATCAAGAATTAAGACCAAAATAAAAGATTTAAAAAATAAATTAGGACATGTCAGAAGTGGAAAACATGCACAAAGGTTAAAGAATTAAAAAGTTAAATGATTGTATGTATATAATATGATTAATTATATAAACTCAAATTATATAAAAATAGAATAAGAAAAAATGAAGATTGGTATTTGACATAGTTATTTAAAGGGATATAAGACTAGGATTTAATAATTCAATTTGATTATTCAAATACTTTTCATATTGTGTTATTTTAAATAAACGATCAATTGAGTTAATAATATTTGATATAGCTACTTGAATTGAAACTTGATTATTCATATCGATAATCCAAATTATTATCAATATGTTTTTAATTGCAGCATTTGTCTATAAATTATAGGGATAAGTCAAAAATAATTAATAAAAATTTATATAATGATTGCAAATTAGTGTTTTTTATCAATAATATAATAATATTACAGATTGATTGCGATAACATGTTTATAATTATTTATCAAAATTTTCTTAATTATGAGGAAAATGGAACCAAAACAATTAGATTAATCTTCATCCTTAAATTGCATGTTTAGTGAAGATGAATTTGAAAATATAGATGAAATTTTGGTAATGAATAGAATTGAGATTTGTAATATAGTCTTAGAATGATAGTCCCATAAAATGCCCTCCTATAAGTAACAATAATGAGGAAGACTTTAATTTTATTGCAACTGAAGAATAAAGTGAATATACCATATTAAATTTAAGATCAATAATAAAGAATTAATTAAAGACACAAGAATACTGTACAATTAGTATTAGATGTTAACATGGTAAATCAAAAGATTTAAAAAAATGCTCGTAAAGGTCATTCAAAAGAATATATAAAAGAATTGGTTTCAAAGTAAAAAAATAGATTTTAATTGGATGGATTTAATTTAGATTTAACATGTAATCTATCTTTATTATAAATGATATTACACCATAAATAATTGCAATGGGATATCCAGCAGATAATTTTGAATCTTTGTATAGAAATTCATTAGATGAAGTTCAAAGATTTCTGAATACAAGACATCCTGAGAAATATAAAGTTTTTAATTTGTAATAAAGATCAATAAAATTATAAGGTGTTCAGAAAGATAATATAGGCATGATTTGTTTTATAAAGTAGTAGAATTCCCATTTGAAGATCATTAACCTCCTCCTTTTGAAATGATATTACCATTTTGTATGACAGTCTCTAAATGGTTAAAGAAATAAGATCGAGTTGCTGCAGTACATTGTAAAGCAGGTAAAGGAAGAACAGGAATGATGATAAGTTGCTATTTACTATTCTCTAAATAATATGATTCATCAAAGGACGTTTTAAAATATTATGCAATGATTAGAACATAGAATTAGGAAGGAGTAACAATACCCAGTTAAGCAAGATATGTTGAATATTTTAATATTGCTCTAAAAATGAATTTATTGTATGTTCCACCTAGGACAGTTGAATTAATAGAAGTACGTTTGATTGGATTACCAAATTTTGGAATTTTTGGAGGATGCTGTAAGAGTATAATTTACTAATTGTAGAACCATTTATAAGGATATAGAATTAAAATAAATAACTAATTTAATAGCCAACAATATTAACTAATTAAGATTAATAGAAATAGTATAGTGTAATATTCAAATTTCAAGGAGTCTACTTAAGTGGAGATGTGTTGGTTCAATTTTTCCATAAATCAATTGTTCTGTAAATTTATTATTAATGAGATTAGAGAAGAGAAAATATTTTAGTTATGGTTTCATACATCATTTGTAATAATGAATCCATAACTGTAAAGTTTCAATCGGGATGAATTGGATGGAGTCAACAAAGATAAATAATATAAGAAATTTCCTATGAATTTTAGTTTAGAAATTCTATTTGATAAAGTTGTGGCTATTCGTAGAAGATCAGATTGTATAAAATGAAAAAATGTATACTAAATTGTCATTATAAAAATAATTTCTCATATTCTAATCTTTAGTTATCGTAAATGGCCATACTCTCATTATTGTCATTATTATCTTGAATCTACAACTTCAGCAACCGTTACAATTATCATAAGTGTTAAACATATCTTCATTTTCTATTACCTAAATTCCTTTGGGAATATATTATCTCTTAGGGAATGATACCCTTACTTGTTGAATGTGATCGATCAGTTATTTGAAAATTGTTCCTGTTGCTAAAGTGATGATGTAGATTTCTTAATGTAAATAAACAAACAAGTAGCTTACCATAAGGATAGTAATTATCAACGTTATCAAATTCTAGACAATACTCATCAAACTTCTCTTCATCATTATATTGTTTTTTTAGTATTTCTAATGGAGTTGCATTTCCCAACTCTAATTAAGCTTAGAAGTTCAATACCTTTTTTTTACAATTCTTTATGAAAAAACCTTCTTTTTCAAATATCCTTTCTCATTATTCATTCAATTCTATTGATAATTCTAGGTTTATCAGAAGTCTCTAATTTTTTTTTTTCACCTATTATTGAACTACCTCATAGATGCGATCTCTTTGTCTTTATTCTTCTTCTCTATCATCCAATATTGCATTCGATAATAAAATCTTATCTCTCTCACCTATTAACTATTAAGATATTCCCTTTCTAGTTAATACATTTTCTTAGAATTTATAACCTTCTTATCTACCACTTCTCAAATTGCTGCCAATTCTAATTATCTTTTTTCCTATTCATCATTCATCTACTTTTATGCCACAATCAATCTCTCCATCTCAATCTTCTTCCTCTCTATTTTTCTTCATCATATTCTTTTTCCACTAAAAAATAACTCTTTCAATTTATCAACTTCATCTTTGTACTTTTATTCAATTCTTCTCTTCATACTTATCAATTGATGTTTTTCTTCATATTCATCAAAATATGGCTAATTAATTCTTACAATTTTGTTGCTAATCTCTTCTTTTCTTCCTCTATTTATAACAATTTCCTCTTCTAAATCATTTATTCCTATTATTCAGGTATTACCATTATTTATTTAAATTTCTTTGCCTTCATTAGTTATTCATAATCAGCATACAGCTACTCCTCTTAAGGAACTTAATATAATTACTATTTAATATTCTTTTAAATTACAGTCTCTTTTGATTCAACATTATTAAAGCTGTGTCTGTGAAAATTGATGGAGGCCTTTTTTTCTAGATTATCAAATAACTCAATTCTCTTTTTATATTATAAATATACTAAATAAATATATATAATTTTAATCAATATAGATTTTAAGATTTCATTATTTCAGCTACACATTTCTCTATTAATTTTGTAATTTCAAATGAATTTATTAATGCATTAATATCGTGGCCAAAAACATAATCCTTATTCCTTTATTATTTCATAATAAACTAAGCTTTTAGTATTACTAATTATAAAATTTAACCTAGTATACACTATTAGGTTAAATATTAAAAAACATAATTTAAGTAATTTCTAAAAACCTTAGCTCATTATTTTAGAATATATTTTCATTGAATTGCCCTCTTTAACTGTTATCACTACAATTTTAAAAGTGTTTTCATTTATTTATGATTTCTAATTTATATCACTTACAATAATTTTAGAGAATAATTATTTAGAAAATAGTATTAATATTGTTTGACTAATTATTTAATATCAAATTCTAAATTATTTCAATTAATTCAAAATTTTAGAGAGTAGTCTTTACTAAATAATAGGCTATTTGATTTTATTAAATTCTATATAAATATATATCAATGGTTTTTGTTAAAATGTATAATAATAATTTGGTTCACCTTCATAATAGAGCCTACTTATTCTTAAATATCATAGTTTAATGTAATAGGTAACATCTATTATTAATTATTAGATAGCTGAACATGGATATTAATAAATTAATTAATATATTTACAAACTCGTATAGATATAGAAAAGAGAAATTCTTATGTTGTGATTGGTATTAAAATAGTATAAAATAAAGATTTTTTCATCAGAAAATAATAAACTCCCTTTATCTATTATTTTCGTTTCAAAAAAGAGAATAGATTAAAGATGTGAAATTCCACTTAGATAATTTGATTATTAAACTGAAATAATTTAGTATTTGTTGAACTTATATAACATTCTATGTATATAGAAATGATTAATAACATTCATTTTTAATTGTATTTATTGCATATAATTTTAATAATTATTTATTAAATTGATTAGAAAGAAAAATGGTAAATATTAGATAAATACATAGGATGGTGAAGATGAAATGCAGAAATAAGCAAGATTAATGGCTGAGAAATATAAGGATGGACCCAAAAAGAAAGGAGCATTAGTGAAAAAAACTCAAGAAGTACTTCTTATATATTTACACATTAGAGAACATAATTTGATTCAGCTACACATGAAATGTAAAAATAAGCATAGCAACATCCTCCTAAATGATGATTCAATTATTAATACAACATTATTTAATAATTAAATCTCTTTTCTTAATACCTCATTGTAACTTATGATTGTTCTAAGTGATCATAAAAATAATCATTTAAAATTTTAAGAAAATAACATTATGAATTTTGATTCCTTTGATGTTATCAATCAAGCTAATTCTGATTTAATATCATTTAAATTACTAAATTATGTTAAACTATAATAAAAAACAAAATTTATTTTATCCAATTTTTTATTATATATAATACTCAATCAACTTTTTTGTTTTATCTTGATTTAAAGGTCCTTATTTTTAGAGATTTTCCTAAAATATTAATAAATTTTATAACTTAAAATGTTGTTTTTTAAAAGACAAATTTTAAATCCGAAGAGCATTTTAAAACTATATTTAAAAGTGATTAATCTTATTTATTAATCTTACATTGATAATTATTGTATTTAATACTAAAAAAAGAAGATGTAAAAGAATTTATTTCATTTAAAATATAAAAGTTAAATGTAATAATCATTTCCAATTAGGTTTTATCATTATTTATCATTATATCCACTATAGTTTAAATAAAAAATGTTATGATTGATAATTTCAAAAGATATGTTAATAAGAATAATAGACTTTATATATTTGATGTTATAGAATTAATAACAACACTAAATTGAATTTATATTTTAGCTCAATGATTAATATATATTTCAAAACAAATATTATATTTGCATCAATCATAATGAGCCATTCTAGAATAGAAATTTCCTTCTTATTTTTTAGTTGGGTGATAGCACAAACACAATACACAAGTTATGCATAATATCATTATGAAACATACACTAATAGCCACTGCTCCAATATAGATACAAATATCTTTTGCAAATCCTGTTATTGCTCCATAACATTTGTCCCTTGTTAAATGATAATAATAATTACGTTGGGGTCCCTGAATTTATGTCTGAAAAAATATAAATTGAATAAGGAAGACACCATCCTGAACAAGAAAATTATTATTCAACTGATTTTAAGTATTCTGCTTCTTCATCGTAATCAGATTTGTAATCAATATATTATTAACATTCTTGTATGCTTGTAGGCTACATAGTATAAAAGTTGTACTAAAGCTGAATTTGAATTTGAATAATATTGGACTGCTTGAGATGTGTCAGGTGTCAAACTGGCAGTGTAATAACATTGACAACCAGGAGCATTTTAGTAAATAGTTTTGCAAAGTACTGACTCAGCTTCGGCATATACGTTATTTAAAGTGGCAGATCCAGAAAAATAGTCTGATTACAAACATTATTCATCTGTAAAATTATATACTGCAATTTAAACCTGAAAATATATCTATCCAATGGGCTGACTATCCAAGACTAAATCCGAGAATTGCAAGACCAAGAAAGGCAAGTGCAAGTATAAAATTTCCAATATTAAAGCAAAATAACAGTGTTCCAATTCTTTTCCATCCTCCTATTATTCCGCAAATTCCAAATAATATTAATATACTGCTGAATATATACAATGCTATCAAGATTCCATCTGATGGTTTAGACTTAAGTTAAAATATACATATACGTTAGTAAAATCATCTAAATAATTTAAGTACTATCGTTGATCTACATTTATAACAATCGTTCCAATTAATGAAGATAAACCAACAATTAGTATTATCCATGCTTAGAACTAAACAGAAAACTTTAAGCAGCCTAAAGGTAAGCACATTTTATTAAATAATTTAATGTAACATCAACTAAATCATTTCTTAATTTATATTTCCATTTTTTGCTAATTTATTAACAATTGAAAAAAAATTATAGAATTTGCTATTTTTCAATTCTAATAAATCATAACTCAATAAAATATATCCAAGCTGAAAAATGTTAAAAAATCTTTTATGTATATGTTATTTAATTTCAATTAGCAAGATATTAAAATATGATAATTTATATTATAGAAATAAAGGACAGAGTCATTGGTATTTGAACTCATTTATTCAGAAACTAAAATAGTTAAAATTTATATGATTATAATCAAGTTTGAATAGTTTTTATATTTTGAAACAGCTATTAAGTTTATTTTATTATTCATCAAATAATATCTTTTGAAGAATTAAAACATTATAAAACCTAACTACAATTATTTTGTATTATATTGATTTAAAAAGACTTCAAATATATTGAAAATTTTATTATTTTCATGATAATGTATAAATAATAGCAACAATTATTTTATTAATAATAAAGTAATAGTAATTATAAACTAAAGAAATCTAACTAAATATATTATTATTAATAATAATGTAATTATTTTACTTATTCACTAATATACCTTTGAATCTGATTCTCCTTAATTTAAAGATTGTTCCACATATTTTGATTCTTAAAGTGCATTTAATCCTTAAATTATTTTTTCTTACTTTTAAATTTCAATAACTAGGTATTTAACATTTATCTTAACCTTAATCTCCATAATAACCTCAGAAAAGTTTGTTATTAAACTTTCTTATATTAGGAGATATTTTGTATTAATAAATTATGCGTCAATATTTAAAATCATTAAAATATTTATTTATCATAATTATGCACTCGATATATAGATTTTCAATGATAATTTCATAAATAACTTATTAAAGTGATGAATAATTTTTGTTGTTATTAATTATCTTTATTTTTTTCTTAATTTCTATTTGGAAATACTTGCTTATTTATTATGGCATACATATTTATAAGTCAAATAATAAGAAAGAAGGGAGCATCTCATGATATTCCCTAAAATTTCGTTATTCTATAATAATATTTAAATCTAAGGGGCTAAAATGAGAATTAAATATACTGCACCTTCCTAATTCTTAATCCATACTCATGTTTCTTTATATTCTTTTTTATTTTATGAATTTGAATTCAGAAAAAATTAATGACTTATTCTTTAATCCATATAAAATTTAAGGTTATCTATTTAAAATAAATATTTATAAGTTAATAATCCATAATTTATGTATTCAAGTAATTCGAATTAAAGCATAAATTCTTTGAAGATAAATGATCAGTTCAATGACATTAACAATAATAATAAAAATTTGCTTGTAATAACAAATTGTCAACTGAAATAATCTATTTAACTTGGTTAATTGTTCTAATTCCATCATTGAATAATCCAAATTATTACATGCTCAATTGATTAAAGTAACTAGAAATAAGAGCTACCAAAAATGCAAAATCAGCGCTTTTTCATAATTTAAATTTCAAAGAAGCTAAAACTTTTTTTAAATATTAAGAGGAAGATTTCAAAACATAGAATACATTTGATTGATAAATCTTGGGTTAGTAAATAAATTTTCATATTATTAGGAAACTTTCAGATCTAGGTTACACTAGAACCTACAATGAAAGCTATAAAGTTATCTATTTGGATGAAACTGCTTTTTTTCACAAGACTTGTCAATCATAATGTTGAGAACTGAAAGAAAAACAAAAATATAGATGTGTATTCAAACCTAAACTACCCTCAATATCATAGAAGGTCTAGGATAGGATTGTTTTGTTTGTTTTTAAGTTTATATTGGTAGAGTTAATTTGTACTCGGTCAGTTTATGACAGGTTAATCAATAAGGCGATTGATTTTTATAAAAATGAGAAATTTGTGATAATTATGGATAACAGTCCCATCTAACATAGCCAATATATCAATATTCAAAATCCTTTTAAAATATTTAATTTATTGTAAATAATATATCAATAATCATCATTTAAAAGTATTTAATTTCTCCTATCAATATATATTTAAAATATTTAATATAAGATACTTGTCGATTTTAAAGATAATTTCAATTTCAATTATAAAATAAATGTAACATAAATTCAATATCAATATCCAAAAATATTTCTATTTAAATTAAAATTAGTAAATATAAAATATATTATTTATCGATATCAACATATGCATGATAAAATTAAATATACAAAACAGAATATTTAAAAAAAAAATATCCGAGTTTAAAGGTTTGTTAAGGTTTATCTTAATTTTTCTCATATTTTCATATGAAGATATATAAGCATATGTTATATTGAGTTGATAACCTAATAAAATAAATAAAAAGGTTTGAATAATATAAGTTATAATTTCTCTTTTAAATTGTTATTTTATTTTGTTTAAAGTAAATATATTCTTACACTTTATAATTAAAAAATTAAATTAAGACACATCATTTCCCATGTTTCAAGCCAAATTTGATTGAGTATTCAAAATGATTGTCTCATAATTAGAAACTTTATGTTAAAATGATAATTGAAATAGAAAGTTAATGCATTGATCTATAGCAAGGTTATTATGGTTTGTTAATGAAATACGTATCAAATCAGTAATTACTTGAATTATTTAATTTAATCCTTATAAATGGTGTATAACATAGTAATAAGTCTCATTTTTCTAATTCTAGTTAATAGACATTTGTAGATGCAATTCAATGAAAAGCCTTCTAAATTATTAATAAAAAATAATAAATTAAATATAATAATAATTAATTTAGAATGTCTTTTATTGAATTTTTTTACCACAATGCTAGTGTCGCTGTGTTGAATCAAGAAGCCTTATCTTATGTAAGAAATGATGAACCAGTTGGAATTTTAATAGATATGTGGTAATTAATAATTTTAGTTATGAATAATAAAGACATATTATTTATAAATTCAAGTAAAATTGTTGTTATTATATTAAAGAATTTGAATTCAAAGATTAATCAATGTATAATAAACAAGATAATGAAATAATTCTAAATTTTTTTCAAATTTATGATTACTCGGTATCTCAAAGCTATATTGAAAATTAATTTGATTATAACAGGTCAGTTTACGATTTATCCCCTATAATAGTTTCAGGTATAGATTATTATTATAAAGAAAACTATTTATTTGTATTTTTGGACAATTTTTGGCCTGTAGCACTAAAAATATTAATACAAATATTTATTTACTTTGCTTATTTGATATTGCCATGGATATTGATTAATTTAAACTTTATTGCCTTCTTTATACTTGATTATGTTGAAGATAAGCCTTATTATTTTAAGATAAAAGAATCATTTACTTGGTTTGGAGGGTACAGTAGACCTGAAACAGATAATATTTGTAAGTAAGTATATAGATTTGTGTTTGCAATGGTAAGTTTCTTAATAGTAATAATATTATTTTCTGACTTTATTTATTTGATAATTAATTCATTGGCAAAATCAAATTTTAATACTATATAAGATATGAAAGATATCAATGCTATTGCTTGTTATTTCGAGTAGGACTAATTTCTTTAAAATCTATTTGATAGAGATAGAGGGTTATAAAGGAAAGTTGGTGATAGTTAATTATAGTGTATGTAAATGCTAAATGAATAGATTGTTGATGTTGTAATAATGAGTGAATTTAATTTATTAATATTTTTAGAATAACATAAAATGTATTTAAGTAAATTAAGATATCAAGTTAAATTAAATACAAATATTGCTCATCATATTTTGATAAATAAAAATGATCCTCCATGGTTTAGGAAAGAATTAAATGATGCTATTGATGTAATATAAAAGCAAAAACTAGATTTGATGATTAAAGAAAAGCATTTACCCACTAAATTATATAACTCCAAAAGTAAATCAATAATGCCTTATTAACCAACTCTTTAGTTGATATGTTCAATACTTTCCATTATATTTATAATTGTCATATAAATAACCTTAGTTCTTTAAGAGTTTAATATATTTAAGAACAAAATAAAAATTAAATACTTTTCAGAGAAGATTGGATCTAAAATAAAACAAAATTGATTATATATACTATTAAGATATATTTAGAATATAATATCTATGTAATCCTTCATTTGAAAATGATCTAACCGTGTATAAATAATAAAAACTTCATTCCATAATGTTATTATTGCATTAAATATAAGGAAAATTTTATTATAAAAATTATAAAATTCTTAATTCTTATATGATTCATCTAACATTCTTTTAGATAATAGTTTGATTTTTTCAACGCAGAAAGTTTAAGCATACCTTAAGTTTTATATAATTTGAGAATATTTATATTAAAAATAATTACAAATATATTATTAATCATTTTATAAATGAATGCAAATGGTTTAAAATGGGAATAACAATTAGAAAAATCAAGGATGAGTAATTAATAATTAGAATTTTGTCAGTGTTTCACTTTAAGCTATATTTATGAAAATGAACCAGAGTCATTCTTAGTAAGATGTAGATTAATATAAAATGGAAATATATATATTTATTTGGATAGAAGATCTAAGTAGTATTAGTAATTATCATAAAATGTGGCGTTATTATGGCATTTTCCATTATCTAAAGAAATCTATTAGATTAAAGCAAAATAAAATTAATTTCCTATAAATATTGAATATCATTGGAATCTAATTGATAAGGAAGAAAAGAAAAGTTTTCATAAAAAACATCCTGATTAAATTATAGATTAAATTGCTGAGAAATAATTAACTGATATTGAAAAATTTAATATGCAAGATAAAAGCAATTTGTCAGAAAACTTTTAAGTGATAACAATTTTACCTTTTGATATTATTTATATAAAATAGACCATGCCTTAAGTGATTGCAGATTCGAGAACGAAGTTTGAATCTATTTTTCGACCTTATAAGGAAGAATAAAAGATTCATCACTATTTCAAAGAAAATTAATGGTTGTCTAATCAAATAATTTGAGAATATTTAATTAAATTATAATATTATGTAAAATAATAACAATAATAATCTAAACTTTGAATTTAGTAAGGACACTAACAATCTAAATAAGAAGTTATAAGGATTTTATAGATAAAAAGATCAGAAATTTGACCATTTCTTTGATGAACTGATGACAGAATATAAATTATTTAAAGTATATAAGAGTATATCATAATTATTAGAAAATGACACACGAATGTTAAATGAATTGTTTTGGTAATACAGATTTCAATCGAAAATAATCTGATGCTTGTGCCAGATCATGTTTGGATCCATATTTATATATAAGGAAATCGATAGGAGATAAAATAGGATAATGTGATGTAATTTTTATATCTAATTGAAGCATCAATTTTAACAATAAGAATCAAAATGTATGAGCTCAACTGATATGGATTGTAATAATATATAAAATTATTTAAGAATGTTATTCCAATTTAATAAGTTAATTAGGAGTTTGCCTTTAATAAAATACCTAATTTGCTAAAGATTAATACAAAAGTGTGTTGTCACATTTTATAAAAAAATGAAAAACATCATAAATGCGTATATTAAAAAAAATAATTGTGAAAAATTAAAAATCAATTTTTAAATCTAAAGGACTTATTTTTTTTTTTGGAATTTAGAGATTACTACTCAAAAATCATTTTTCTTGTTAACATATTTACTACAGGAGATTATTTAATTATTTGTTACTAAGCTAATTATCTTTTATTTTATTGCTAATTATCTAAATGTGATAATGAAATCTTATATTTAATAGAATCTTTGTAGTTTGGATGAAAAATGTTTATTTTTTCACTAAATGAATAAAGATCTTTCACTTTAGAATTTTATGAGAAACTTCTAATTTTATATTTTTCATTCTAAGAGAAAAATGAACTTACTGTCTTTTAACCATCTAATTAATCAGTTTTAATTATATTGACAGGTGTAAATTAATTATTTGAAATAGAAGTTTAGTTTTACTTGATTTTCATTAATTATATATGTTTTTCAAATTCATTTATATCTAAATCAACAGCCCAATTCAAAGATTTCTTAATATGAGTATTCTATTACATTAATTATTAATATAATTTATCCATATTTTATTCTTTGCTTTGAAAATAGAGAATTTAATCATCTTAAATTCTACTAATAAGATAAGTAATTTACTTGTCTATTGAAAGTAAATCATAAAGTTTTAAATGAGATTTTTTATAATATTAGCTGAGATTCTTATTGTTGTTAATATTGATTTACCATTCAGGCTAAGTACTTCTTCTTTGGAATAATAATTAAGTTATTGACAATTATTATTGTTATTATAAAGATTCATTATTCTAGGAGTCTTAATCTTAACTATGAATCTTTAAAATGATAAAACATAATACTCACTCGCTTAACTATATCAGTATTTGTAATCTTTCTATTGGCAATTTCTAATTACAATTTGCATTCTGTGAATATGGATTGAATTATTTAAATAAACACACCTTATTTACCATCATACATATTAGACAAACAATTATAAATAGTTGGTTGAAATGTCGATGCTTTTGATCTAAATATAGATTTTTTAGCTAACAAAACCTGATAAGCTTCAGCAAGTCTTGCAATAAATCGATGTAATAATCTATAGATTGATAATAGAGTATACTTAACTTCGTTCTCATTATTTAATTATTTATTGTAAAATAACTTTGTAAATTTTCTCTCAGTGTTATCATAATACTCATATTACTCTGTTAACTCTTAACTATCTTTATTAGGTAACGAATCTAAATTAAACAATTCTTTGAATAAAAGATTTAGAGTTTCCTGATCTAGCTACATTTTATATATATATATATATAATTAATGTATTAAATTCAATATAATTTTCAATAAACAATATTAATATAATTATATAAATACTGTTATGAAATAAGATTAAAATTAACAATAGCCTGTAGCTAAGAAGAAATCAGTTCCGCTCTCAAAAAAGCTTAAAAGAGCAAAGAGGCATTTCATTAGATTTTTAAAAAGCCCAAGTACAATTTAAGGCTTCTACTTTTGTTTCTAAGTAATCATAAATTATATTGGAATTGCATCATTAGCGCTTCTATTATATTATTTCTTTTACTAAAGGTAATTATTTATTAATCAATATAGTTACATCTATTTCATAATATTATTATCAATATTATCTCTTTTCTATGTGTCTTACTAAGGAGTGAATATAATTCATTACAAAACAATAGGTGAAATTCAAAATTTTGATGATACAATGTCAGAATAATAGAAAGATGTCTAAAATGATTCAAAAGGATGGAAATATTATTGTAAAATTCTAGGAATAACAATTTCTTCACTCTTACTGTTAGATCTTCCAATATTGAATTTTTAAATCATGAAATAAGTTAAATTAATTGAAGATTAATTGGTATTAGAAGATAAGCGATATACAACAAAAAAAAAGCAAGCAAGTAAAGCTTAGGATAAATAACCATAAATGGAAGAAAAAATTAATGCTGAATATGCTGTTAAATTTAATACCTTAAGAACATTAAAAAAATAAAGGTTATGGATAATTCCCTATAAATTTGGATTTTCTGCTATATTGGGGTATATACCTGCAATATTTTTATTGGCTGTTTGGTTAATTGGTAATCAATAATAAATTGATGTATTTGGTAAACTCTAAAATGTAATTCTTACTATAATTTATGGATGCCTACTATTTGCAAGTATTATCTGTCTATATGAAATTTAATTTTTTGATAAAACAGCTTCTACCCTTAAAGAGTAAATTTTATTATATTATTTATAGCGCTTTTAAGTGGTTTTTATGCAGATATGTAGAATTACTATGTAAATCTTTATTAATAGGGTATTATATCAAGTTCAGCCTATTTGAAACTATACCACTCTTAATTATTGGATTAGGATACTTAAGCTACAGTATTTCATGCACATTTATATTTACTTTATTTGATTATTAAAAAAGTGAAGAGTAGGTATAATCATAATAATAATCTGTTGAAAGATAAGACAAAGAAAAATAAGATGTTAAAATGTAAGAAAATTAAGAACAACCTATTGAGAAAGGAGTTTTATATGTAATGAAAAGTTATATAAAATCATTATTACTAAACATCTATGCAAGAACATTATTTTTACCTTATAAGGAAAGTGCTTTAGGAATGAAAACTCTTTCTTTTTATTAAGTTACCTTTGGAATGGACAAAAAAATGATAAGAGAAGAAGTAGCTAGTGATAGTTGGAAAAATTGGATGATCACTTATGATCAATCTAAAAAGTTTGGGCTTCCAAGAAGAACTTACACACATATTGTATAATCTTTAAGATTTTTTGAATTATTCCACTTAGCTTTATTTTCTATTTGTCAAAACATTATCTAAGGTTAATATATGGAAATTGTGGAACCTAAGAAAATATCATTATATTATTCAGGCAAAATTGTAACTGTTGTTAGCATTGTTATCTTATTGTTTTATTATCTTAGAGCTGGATATCGAACAATTCATGAAAAATAATTAGATATAACAGGAATAGATGAATGATATTATTAAATCAATAAATATTTTTTAAATCAATTAATGTCTACATATTTATCATTATTCCTAATTCAATAAAATAAAAACAAATAATCATGAGTCTGGATTCATCTTAAAAATGTGATGAAGAAACTGGTTTAAAATCTATGGCCCCTGAACCACTAGAACTTGATGAAAGTTATCAAACTCCTGTTGATATTAGATGGGGAAATTGCTACCCATTATTTTTAAAAAACAATATACCAAAAATTGTTATTGGCCCTCATTGTAATATTTTACTAATATTATAAAATAGGGCCATTGTTTATTTGTGCATATTCTTTATTTGTTGGAGCTAGTATCTTTTTAATAGGATGGCATTTTACTAGTACTTCATCTGAATTCATTAAATGGGCAACTTTTATAGTCTGTTTAAATTAATGTTGGAGTTATGCATGGGTAGCTTTAATTAATCCAGGAGTAATTAATTATGATAAAAACAATTAAATTGAAACTAGAACAAGATGTGCACCCTAATTAGACATGTAAAATGATAGCAAGACTTGGTATTGTACCAAATGTAAATTATTGCAATTACATGGCACAGTACATTGTAGTGATTGTGATGTATGTATTTAGGAAATGGATCATCATTGTCCATGGACAGGAAAATGTATTGGAAAAGGAAACATTAAACAATTTTATTATTTTCTTGCTAGTACTTTAATATTTATGATTTTTAACATTATTGCTTCATTAACCTAACTAGATGGAGCATTAAATGGAACAAGAAGGAAAATTAAATAAGGAAGTTGAAGAAATTTAATATATTGTTAATTTATTGATTTGATTTAATATCCATTTTTTTAATATGTAATTGGAAAATCCAATTAAAATCTAATTACTATTTTTACAAATAATATTATTAAAATCAATTTAATTAAAGAAATCTAAAAATATTAATATCAATTATTAGATTAAGGAAATCAATGATTTAAATAATCTAATACAAACTAAATTACAACAAAATAAACAAATGCCTAATAATGCTACAAATTATTTTTGATTTATTAATTCTCTTTTTAATTTCAGATAAATCATGACAAGAAGAAATTTAATATAATTAGATTTATTGATATACAAATTAGTGATATTGAATAGTGCTTAATATCAATCAACGAATCTAACCACTTTTTTAACTTTCTAAACTTATTTTTTTAGAGGCATTACACTTTCTTCTGTATAAAGGATTCCTTCAACATATTAATAAACATTTGCATTCTAATTAATTTTAATATAGAAATTACTAGAAGTTCTTTGATAGACTAAGTCACACATTGTTTCATCGGTAAGACAATTTTTGGTGATTGGCAAGTTTGAAGAGATGGTAATCGAGAGGAAATATTAGTATATTTCTTAGGTTAATATTTATCGAGTATATTTTAGGATTTAAAGAACAATTTCTTTAACTTATAGGCTTCTTCCTTTGTAATTTTACTCATTTTTATATTTATTTTATAATTGATCATTCACAGAATTACAATTATATAGGATTCTCGATTTTTAAATAATCTTGAATTGACATGGCTACACTGTGTGTTCTGAGTCCTGCATTAAAATTAATCTAATCTCCTTATGTAATTAAAGATGGGTCCAAATAAGTTTGAACTTTAAATATGCTTCCGAAAGGAGGGACTGCACCAGTGACACACTTAGTTACATCATAGACTTATTGCTCATTTGCTAAATCCAATTATTTACAATCTAAAAGTTTTCTTATTAATTTCCAAGATAATTTCTTTGAAGCTGACATTACGCATAATATAAAAAGTTAAGTTTTTTTGTTTTATAACAACATGGCTTTAGCTCCACTATCCAAAGAGACTCCTCTCACTTTTGCTGATTCTTCTGAAGTTTTAGTAGGTTCATGAATCAATAATTTGAATTGGATATTATTAGTATTCAATAATTATTGGATAGCTTCGAATGTCTATGTATTTTCTTACATATTTATTAAAATAATCTGTATGAAATAACTCAAAATTAATAATCAGTTCGTCACTTAAAAGAAGATCTCATAAGGCTCTTTTGGAATAGTAATGTAAGGTATGGATTAGAAAAATGGAAACTCAGTAGCCATAAAAATTGAGAGACCAGAAAATGAGCATTTACGTTCTCTTGAAAGAGAAGTTGAAATATTATCAAGATTATCGAACGTTAGAGGAGTACCATAATTGTATTATTATGGCTGGGAAGATTCTTACAATGTTATCGTCATGGAATTGTTATAAAAAGATATATCTTCTCTCCTAAAGTAAAGAAAAAAATTTAGTTTAAAATCCGTTCTCTAACTATCGATAGAACTGGTTTTAATCTTAGAAGAAATACATAAATAAGGTGTACTTCATCGAGACTTGAAACCAGAGAATATGATGTTGGATGATAAAAATACGGTGTATTTGATTGATTTTGGGATAAGCAAATTTTATATTCGTAAAAATGGGATATTAATGTATTATCTTAAAATTATGCAAAAAAGCCCTTTTAAAGATAGGGTACCATTCGTAGGTACTTCCAGATATGCTTCAATTGCAGCACATAAAGGATATGAATTAGGAAGAAAGGATGATTTGGAATCATTATTTTATGTTATGCTATATTGTTTCAAAGGGTATCAGCTTGTGAATATTATTAGTTTAGTAATTTACCATGGCAAAACTTAAAGCATGTACCTGATGATTAAAGGACTTAAAAAATAAGGGAGCTTAAAGAGAATATTGATGTTAAAGAACTATTCAAAGATTTACCAAATGAATTCATTAAAATATATGAGTAATAATACTTAAAAATTATTAGATATTTGAGGAAATTGACTTATGCAACAGAACCAGACTATAAAACTATTGTGAAATTGATTTAATAGGCAGCTAAACATGCTAATATTTTTCTGGATCATAAATACGAATGGGATACTCAATTGAATAACTATGACAAAAATATGAATAGGTATGGAACATTGCAAACTGAAGAATTACCACTAAAGTAATTTGAAAAGTTTTCTTCTAACTTACTTAATTGCAATAACTTAATTGCATAGACTCCATCTAAATTTAAATAATTATAACCTCCCATAAATAAATAAGAATCATATTAGAATAGCAATAGCAATAATGGTAGTGGCAATCAAAATTTAAGCATATATAATTCAATGGGAATCATTTATTAGAGATCTATAGATGAAATTAGTGAAGAGCTTTAAGAACCAATTCCGGATGAAATAAAAAGTCATAATAACATTTGCTTAAAGATATTGCCTGATATATTGAAAAAGCCTGGACCATTCTTTAAGACTATTTAATTTGATGATGATGAATAAGTCAAAGAAGATCACTTTTTGTCAGAGAAATACCATAGTTTAAGTGCTTAAGTAACTACTATATTTTAAAATCATAAAAAATGACTTCTAATTAATATACAATTTTTGTAATTTAATTTTATAAACTCATATTAATATGTTAGAAGTAGAGAATTCCTTGAATTTAATATTTATTTTAATATTTCATGGACCCGGCAAAATAATATTTAGTTAATTGTGTTTAGGCTCTTCTTAATTTGCCTCAAACTCCTTAAGGATTAGCTTCGGGGCAAACATTAGATAAATTTATGATTGGGTAAGACAAAAAATGTTTAATTCTTTAATACATGCAAGGGTAAGGATTAAAATTGTATAATCCTACTAAAGTTGGTAATATGAAATGCAATATTTAGATGAATTAAATCCTTAAACTAAATTAATTGCCATAAGTAAGATTGAAACAGATGTAATAACTGAGGATAATTATTTCACTAATCTTACAGTCTAATTATTATCTCCTAATGTAGTAACAGAATTGAGTTCACATTTATCATTGATATATTAACCATTGATGGGATCTGGAGTTGATGAAAAAATTAAAAAAAAGTTATCAGGATTCAAGTAATGAAATTTGATTTAAATTATAGATAGGTGTTATAAGGTCTTCAAGATAATGATTTTGACATTGTACAAACAGAATAAAGAAATGTTAGTCGACCAATTGATGAAATAGAATAATGGTTGAGAATTTCATAATCTGCTACAAGTTCAGAAAGTTAATAAAGAACAGCAAATCAAATTTGTTAGATTTATTAAAAAGTTACTTAACTATGGAAAGATGTTAAACAATTAGAGATAAACAAATTTTCAGATTTGTTGGATTAAACATTAGTTTGTCTTGATGAGTTATTCACTTCACAATTATATAATGAATAGAAATTATAAGGAATGTTATCCTCTACATATAATTAGATTATAATTAAATTATAACACTTAATACCATAAGGATAATAAATATTTAGTAATACTCAATAACAAAAACTTCTATTATTAGAATGTCAAAAAATGGTTAAAATATTTGGAGAAAATTTAAGGAAATATTTTGAATATGATTGGAAAATAAACTCTAATATGTAAGAATTTGAGTAAATTGAGAAAAGATTAAATGATCTTATTGAATTACGAAGCATTTATGAAGAATTGAAAAGAAGCAATATTGATTAAGATTTCTTTAAGGAACTATTTGAGATTAATCCATTTATGTCAATAGGCTAAGATTCTTTGTTTAATGTTGCTTACAAAAAAGTACTAAATAACTTAGAGAGTGCTGAATAAGATATCCTTAATCTCTTAAGACAATAGGTTTTTAAATAATAAGTGATGAAAGAAAATCCATTATAAACAATTAGAGAGATGCAAAGATGGACTGGATTATTATCTAGAAATTCTATTTAGAAACATTTTTTAACAGAACGTGATTCATTGATAACTTCAATTACAAATATGATTTCTAAAATTGAATAAGAATTTAATACTAGATCAGGAGCTGCCTTTCTTGATGATGGAGAAGAAGAGAAATTACCTTATTAAATTGGGTTTTCTAAAAATATTCATTAAATTGTGTGGTGTAAATCATTAATTGGAAAAGTGAAGAGAATCATTTAATTAATATAATAATTATTTAGTGACATTAAGAAATCTTCTCAATTTATAGTTATGTGTTAAAATCTT
>JPFL01000576.1:0-12735 GCA_000733385.1 Paramecium biaurelia
TTAAGGTTGTTAAGCCTGTCTTGTATTAGGTTATTAGGGAGGTTTTTGAATCTATTATGATTAGACTTTTTAATCAGGTTAAACATTAGTTTATTATTTAGTAGGTTTTCCATAATTTGATGGTGGTTTTGGTTTTTCAGATCCTGTAATTTCGCTTGTAATTTATAAGACTTCATAACGAAAAATCTAATAATTTTCATTAGTAAATCCATCTGCACGCATAACTTTATGAGCTTCAATTAAAGTTGTAATTATTTTTAATCTATAACCAATTTATTTTCTTTAACCTTCACTTAATTCTTTTTGGCGAGCATTCAATAAATCTAAATTTGGTTTTAATTTTTCAGCATCGTTACAAGCATTTTCCATCACTAAAATTAAATTAACAATTTACATTAGTCCATAATCTCTGTTGCTTAATCTTCTCCTTTTAAATTTTATTCTAAACTCTCTACTAAGTCATTAGTTTAACTAAAAATTTCTGAAAATATTTTTCTCAAATCTTCTAGAGTGTAATCATTCATATTGTGATTTTATTGTTATTATTCAATTGGCTTACTAAAGCTTTTTAATTTCTCTATCTACTCTTCTGTTAATTCAAACTATTATAGATCTACTTTAGGTTAGAATCCCTAGTTATTTAACTTTTCAAGAAGCTTACCAAATATTGTTGGATTGCCCTTCATATCAGCAGCATACTTTGTTCCCCAATATGAAATGCATTCCATCAAAATATCATAGAAACCTTAACTAAAGGTTGGATCTATTATATAACCTAATTGTTGTTACCCTCTTAAGTCCCAAATATTTTAAATCCTCTCTACTCATAAGGTTTTTATTTGTCACATAATGCTAGTTCTTCAAATATCTCAAAGAGATTCTTGGCCTTTTTGAGACTGTTAATGAATAGTTATTTCTTACTCAATAACACCATTAGCTTGATTCTTTGATTAAAGATATTACTTTCATTGCAAAATATTTTTATTTTGATTGTCCTTCCTCGGTGAATAAATTTTAAATAGTTTCCATCACTTATTTATAATCTCCTGCATCGTTTTCACTTTTTAATTTGTCTACCAAATTTTATAGACCCATTTCTCCTAAAAAGCCTTCCATTATTTCTTCATTTGTAAGAACCATTATAAAATCAAATTATTAATAGAATGTTTATTATTCATACACTTTGTAATTCCTTATAATAATTCTAAACTACATTCATATTATATAAATATAACAGAATAAAACATAAATCTAAATGAACAAATTTATAAAAATTACATTATTTCTAATTTCTAATGAATTATATAATTGTAGACAAATTTTTATAAATTAGATTATTTAGTATCAAGTAAAATACTTTAGGTTGATTTCTTACTAAACCACAAGAATAACATTCAAATATAGTGTATGTATATAAATGACTAATTAAATTATTAAGATCGAATTTGATTATAAATAAGATTAAGAGTGATTTTAAGATTTCGAATTATTTAGTAATACTATATTGTTTATAGATAAAATTTTAAGAATATCATATAATTATTTATTTAATTATTTATGCCTGTTGTCTAAGGAAAAGCAAAATTGTGGCATCCAACATAAGAGGAATAAGTAATATTTTGATATCTATTAAAAAAGAATGCCTATGATGATAGAATGATTGCAAATATTGAATTGAAATCATTGGATTTTGATGATGAAAACTTTTCACCAGTGTTCAATAGAAGCAAAAAAGAATTCTTTTTATAAGCAAGTGAAAGATATAAGAAGGATTTATCAAAAGTAATAATAAATTTAGATTAATTTAGTTAGCAAGACCATTTTAATCTTATACATGCGAAGAATTTATTAACAAATATATTTACATAAAACCAAATCATACATATTGGAGAGAATGGACAGTGACTAAATGGTTGTCTGGATTTGGATTAGGTTATTTAGTTTTGAGAGAAGTAAAGAATTATCATAAAATAATATATTAGTTACCACTACGTAATTTTTATGCAAGAGTATTTGTTATGTGGATCTTCTTAGCCAAATTAAGTGATCATTTTACATCTATTTTACCTTATCATGGTAAAATTGTAATATCTACACAATCAGATAGATTTTCAAAGTAAATGAGAATTAATATGATTATAGCAAAGATATTAATCAATATCATAATGTATGCAGTGCATTACATTTCTTGGAAATGCCTACCTTTTAAAATAGAGTATCAGAATCTCTTGCTTGGAGAGCTAAATAACCAGCTCACTTGTTATATAATGATACAAATTGGTGTTTACACATTCTTAAGAAGTGGCATGGTCGTGATACTCATATTGCACATTGGGTATTCTTTATATATAATATTAAAGGATGGTACATTCAATTAACCATTAGAAAGACTAGCAGACCCATATCATAAGGATGCACACTTCATCCATTGGATTTGAGTAATTTCACATACAAATATATATATGAATAGAATATAGTTCAAAATATATTTATAAATTTTACAATGATCATTTTTGCAGAAATTCATAATAGATAAAAATTAAATAAGTTTAAATTACACATCACAATTCAATTGAACGTCCTTTTTATGAATATTTTTATTATTCAAATTCTTGTTCAGAAGCTAATCGAGAATATTTTTAAATTTCCTGAATTCTTTTATCTCTACTCTTTTTCCAAAATAGTAAGCTTATTGCAATTAAAAGATAGAGCTTAAATTAAAAAATGATACTATTACACTAGAAGTTACAATACAAGCAGTTGCACTCGGTTTTTTATCAATTTCCCCAATACTACTATTAGAAGGGAAGGCATAGGGATAAAAAGGAGTTTAATCATCAACCACTAAGAATAGAATGAACTTTATTATTAGAATGAAATCTTACGAATGCTGCACTTGCAAGAAAACAAATTGCTATACAAAATTCCAAACAACCCATTATATATTAATAATTTGTATAATCTTAATAAATGAGTGCTAGTGTAGCAGATAATGATTCAGAAAGAGAAATGATTGAATTTTCAGAAGATGAGCATTTGAGTTTCTTTTATAATATTGATCAAGTAATATGATTTTCAATACATAGATATATACTGAATTACCAGGAGTTATATCTAATTATGGAACCTTTACATAATCCTTATTGATTTGCAGACAATTGAGTAATTAGATTATTAGGAATTCAATTGCAGAAGCATAAGAGAGAGTACATATAGCATTTACATAAATCAGTTCATTTTAAGAAATATTCCAATTAACACAATAAATGAATTATATGCTCAAACTAATTTAATATTGAATAGCAATTTAAATGATGGAGGTATTGAAGTAGAAACATGTCAATTAGAAGAAGATTAGGAGCCAGTAATAAACAAAAATTAATTTAGACACCAATCTTTAGTGATAGATGGAGAAGAAATATAGTTATAATGATGGCAGGTAATTTTATAATTCATATCTCTTATTTTTATAGAAGTAGAGACTTAAGAAAAAGTAGAAATTGATGAAAAATTGAATAATGATAATAACAAATCTATTTAGAAATCAAGATTATTTGATACTAGAAAAAATACAATGAGAATTCCTACAACTCCACCTCCTTCAAATTAGTTAGGAGCTAAGTTAATCTAAGTTTATTAAGAAGAATTTGAGGATGAGTTTGAAGATAAACTTAGAAATGCTAAATTATATGAGATGAAAAAGAAGAATGAAATTGAATAAAAAAAGAAAGAAGATAAATTACAAAATCAAGTATTATTATTGATATATAAAAGTAGATAGAAAAAAAGGATGGAGCCACATAGAAATATACATATGATTTTGATGGAAAGATTATATTAGCTAGAGCAATTAAAATGGACAAATTATAGCCTACTAATTAAAAATTGAAAGTTGAGTTAAAAGATTAAACAAAATAAGATCAATAACCAAATGTTAAAAAGGGTGGAAGAAGGGATTCTAATTAAGTTAACAAACCATAATGTCCAGAATAAGAAATACCTAATAGAGTATATTATTAACATATAAGATTATATAAGAACGGAGGGATGCTGCAAAAGAAGTTATTGGAGACAAAGCTTTAAAAATTGATAAAACTTCTTAATTTCCTTATGAAGTATTCACAATGAATAATGGAGTAAAATTATATTTTGAATAAAAAATGAAAGAAGGAGTAAGACATTAAATTAGTGATTCAGCTGAAAATTTATAAATAAAATTATCTGGTTCTAATTTACTATCAGTAGATGATGCAGCATAATTTACATCATAAATTAGATTAACAAAAGCTGAATATTAATTAATAACAGATGCTCAAACATTACAATAAACTAGATAATAATTTATGCCATCTGAAAATATTAATATTCCTGATCATGATTAATAAGTTACTCAATAATCTATTTTATTAAAAAAAAATAAAGCAACTTTAAACAATACTAATCACATTGCAGATTCTAAATCAGTCTAATTTAAAGCTGGAATATTATAGTTAAATCAATTAAAAAGAGATAGTCCAATTTTATAATCTGCCTAGACTGAAAGAATCTCACTTAAAAATGTTAAAATGATTGAAAATCTATTAGTTACTGGTGTTCCTGATACACCTAAATCATCTAAACCTGATTAAATCCCTACATCCCTACCTGATAATGCTTCTACGTATTATGTTAAATTAATATAGTAATCCTATTGATCTCTTTAATTAATAATTGCTAACTCAAAAGGAATGGAGTAAACAAGGTGGTGGTAAAACCGCATACTTTCCTCCAGTTAAATAATAGAAAAGGTCATTAGAAACTAAAGCATATAAAGGTTCATTAGAACAAATGTAATTTGAATAAAAATATTAAATAGGTACAAAATGCCAAGAGAAAGATTAGTAGCATAAACTGGAAGAACTGCTATGAACTTCTATAAACAAAATTTAGATGGTAAATATTCTTATTTTTATGTATTTCAGGAACAAAGAAGATTGGCAAATCAATAAGTGATGGATTAATATAAACATTTTACACAACTCATACAAAATTTAGTGAAAGACTTAGATAATGATTTTTAGATTATAAATCTTAATATGATCATTTCTATATCTACTATAATTAATTTATATAGTCAAATTAATTAACAGATCGAAGAACTTTGACAGCAAGGATTGCGTCTTTAAGGTTAAATAGCAAGATTTGAACTCATTTGTTGTTCTGAACTACTCCAATTTTCTGATTCCAACATTTATAAATCTCTAGGTTTTATTGTTGTTGATTATAATGGAGCAGAATCATTACCTTTGTAATAATTATGGTGAGATATTTAAAACTGAGAATCGGGAGACTTTAAAGCTTATTTTTACATTTTACATATTCGATTAAGTCATTTATAGAATCAGCAAACTCTATTAAGTGACTTTCAGATAAAACTACCTCTTATTCTTCATTATAAACTTAAAGAAAAAGCTAACTACTTAAACTACTTTCATGTCGATTTTTTTATACTATTAATTGTGATTTAGAAACATTTTCATCAGTATTGCTTATAATTGTCTTTACTTCATCTTTTCTATCTTTTTTTTCTGTTTTCTCTGGTGAGAGATCTTTAGGAGGCCTAATTTAAAACTTTCTAAATTTACCAAAAATCAGTGAAAATATCAGATTAAAAACCTAAAAATTTGGCTTCTAATTGATTTTATTCAATTTAATTTGTTAATTAAGAAAGATCTTTTTTTTAAAGAAAGACTATTTTATCTTATGATTCAGGTTTTAAGATTTAAACTAATCGATTGAATAAGCAATTGTAAATATCTTCAAAAATATAAATTTTATGAATTCTTCCATAATAATTTTATTCACAATTTTTCACAAAATCCATAAATTCATTTGTTAAAAGATGTGATATTTAAATTAAATTTCCCATATCTATCAAAATTATTGTTGATTCAACATAATAAGATATTAAAACATCTCTAATAAGCATATTGAATATATAATCAAAACCTATCTTAAAATCTTCTAGTTTGTACTTTTTAAATATCATAAAAATATTACTTTGAGAGCCTTAAATATGTTTATTATGATAACTGGTCTAAAACCCTTGTCGTGTCCATGTATGTAAACAGCCCCATTTAACTATGAAATTAAAATATCAAATATACAACAACAGCATTTGGAGGATGTGATAAATTAATGTTGTTTCTCCAACAAAGATGTTGCTTTAGAACCTTTGAAATATATCTATATATAGTACTTGAATGGTATTGCCAATCTCATAATCACAATAGGCAAGCATTCTTAAGTAATCACTATCTTACCATCTATTCTAATATTATTTTATTTACTCTTTGGGTAATCGCAATGGTGCAAAGTTAACTAAAGCTTACTTTAAATTTTTTAACTACTCTTTTTCTTACGGCTCCATTACAATATTCTCAAATATTTTTCTCTCAATCTTACCTGAAACTATAACCTTATCAGCTTAATTTGTTTTAATAGATAAATACATCCAGGTTCAATTAGGTTTTCTTTTTTCAAATAGCCAATCATATTATTATGTAAATTAATTAAGCTCTCCCAATACATTGTGCTTATTGTTTTGATGTCCTCATTGCATCCTTACAAAAAAAAGATATGCCTAAACCAACATTCTAAGAATTTGATGCTCCTGTCTTTGTGACTTTTCATGCGAATAAAGAAGATTTGAGAGGATGCATTGGCACATTTTCTCCTGGTCCTTTAAGTCAACAATTAGCAAAATATACATTCCTGTCAGCCTTTAAGGATAGTAGGTTCCCTCCAATATCGACTAAAGAATTAGATTCATTAGATGTTGGAGTGAGTTTGTTGGTGAATTTCTAGAAAGGAAAAAAATGGAATTAATGGGAAGTAGGGAAACATGGAATTATTATTGATTTCTAAGAAGGGGGAAGAGGTAATTAATTTTATCTATTCATTTTTAGAATATGGAGCTACATTTCTACCAGAAGTAGCAGCTGAATAAGAATGGGATATCAATACAACTTTAGAACATTTGATTGCAAAAGCAGGATACAGAAAAAATTACTAAAATGTATTAGATAAGATTGATTTGACCACTTACGAAACAGCTAAAGCTAAATTGACTTATGCTGAATATTTAGAATTGAAGAAATGATCAATATATATATAAATTATGAATGATGATTTCAATAATATTTATTATATGTATCATCTCTAATTAGATAGCAGGAGTATCTTCTTTAAGTAGAGATAGAGAAAAACTAAAGTTGAACACAAAGATAAATGTTGATTCTTACTATAAGGAAATAAAAGTTTGAATCCAAAAATTAACATTTTGAAAATCATACTCTTTATACTCATAAATATTAGTAACTATTAAAAAATTTGGAATTACAAGAGTATTGGATCAATTTAAGAAAAACCTTAAAAAAATATATAAAATTAAATAACAAAAGTTTGAATTTCTGAATATTTTATAATAAAAATCATGGTTTTTTGCGAGGGTTTCTTTTAGCTAAAGCTGCTTATGTTTCATCCTTCTTTAATCTTAAGAATTTCTCTAATACTACTTTATCATCTAATTTCAATTATTCAAAATGATTCTAAACTTTTTATTCCAATGTTAATGTGCTATTTTAATCTAAGAATGGCTACTCTTTCTAATAATATGTCTAATTTGCAAAATAACAAAGAAATTTACTTGATATCTCTATAATGATCCTTAGGATAGTTTTGATATATTAAAAAACATTGGTGTTTCTCGAATAGCTTATTATTATTCAGTCATTTTTTATTTTATTTATTTAACACATTATAATAAATAAATAAAATAAACAATTTCATAAATATAAGTAATAAAATATGATTCCCTCTCAGCTATTAATTATAAAAATAGAGGCCTTAAAATATATATAAATGTCAAAATTTGAAAACATTAATTTATATTTAATATTAAAATCTAAATCTAATTTAATAACACTTACAATCATGTAGTTCAATTTATTTATTTTGATTCTTAAGATTAACTTAATAAGATGAATACCTACTTATATTTATATAATTATTCTTTATATTTCATGCATTTAATTAGGTATTTAATATTGAAAAGTATACAATATAACCTCATAAAGGGTAAATTTATATTAATAAAATAAGATGATTATTTTATTATAGAATTCAAGTCATAGTGAATATATAATAAATTTAACTCGGCATGTGGTTTAGGAATAATATTTATATCTAAAAGATTAAAGTTTGAAGCTATTTACTATGTATATAACTTTATTACTACCCCAGAACATTAACTAAATAATATTTAGATCATCAATATATATTTGAAAATAACTGATTTTCGATAAGATAATACTTATTTAGAGTCCAATATAAAGAGATGAATAAGAAAATAATAAAGATAAGAATTAATTTGTTAGATTCAATAAAAGTAGGAGAATGAGATATGTAGAAGTGAATTTATGATATAGAATCAAATAATGATACATCCGCAGGATTATTTAGCATCTTATAAGGGTTCCTCAACATTATATATTTTCCAGTTCTCTACTTCATACACTTAGGTCAGAGATTATTATTTGTCTATCTCATCACTAAATACAATTCTATGTTTTTTTGATCCTTGAGTAATTAGATTCTTAAATTTATCACATCTCTATGAGGTTTGGATATCCTTTTTGGATGCTTTTAAAATACCTAATTTTTGGGTATCCATCAAATAATTAATATTAATATTGAACATATTTGTAATAAAAATACTCAGCAGAGTTATTAATCCTCTTCTTAAACCTATTATTATTCTGGTACTGGTTGCTCTTAGGGTTAATTTAAATGATTTTCTTCTTTTAATTCTTATTATTCATTTTAAAGTTGATTTTCAGGTTCTTCTTGTCCTTTTTCTAATAGAACATCTTTAGGTTATTCTAATTCTTCTTATTTCTATTCTTCAAGTTTTGAAGGAATTTATGGTTCATGAATACCTTACATTGGGAATTATTATTATTATGGAACCTATTCCATTCTTTATTTTAATTCTTCATTACTCATGGGTCCTTACATTATAAGTTATTCCATGATAGTTTAATATTTCATATCTAGTTATTTCATTTTTTGATTGAAACTGCTATTTGCCTATTGACTATAAACTTGAGTGGCATATTATAAAATTTTGCTTCCTGGATCTTCAAATTTATTTAATCCATACTATTCTAAGATATCCTTTCTAGTATGAGTAATAGTTTTTACTTAGAACTATCCATTTTGAGGGATTGCATAATTTCCATCATTTTTGGACTTTAGAAATTAATTTATTCACCTCTTTCTTGTAAATCTAACAATTTTTCATTTAATTTCAAAGCACTTTCAGTCATAACCTTTTCAAGTATTTCAAAAGTTGTATCAGCAGTAAGAAAGGCTGGAATATCTGTTTTAGGATCTGGAGATTATCCAGAAAAGGATTTATCAAAAGATTCTTTCATTTGCTTTTATAATTCTTTGATAGTAGGATCATCACGATAAACATTTTGACAATAATGTTCAACTTACTATTTGGTCAATCTAAATTAATTATAGACCATTTCTTCGACTTATTCTATTTCTCCTCTAAACATGGCTATATTAGATAATAAAGTCTTACGTTGTTCTAAGAGCATCATTTTAATATCTTCAGGTCTAGCTCTACCCATAGATTATTATTTAATATTAATAGCTACTGCAGCAAAATTTTGAAATACAGTGAAAAGCTCTTTCTTTAATTCCTTTAAAATTTTGATGATGGTTTCCCTATCAATAACTTATGGTTCAATAATTGATTTTCTATTTTTATATTTAAAGTTATCATACCCATCTGGTTTCTTCATAAATCTATAAAATAGAACACTGGCTCCAGTTAAGACTGCTGCTCCTGTGATCAAAGTGAATATATTTTTGTTTTCTACTTTGCTCATTTCACCACAAATTTAATAATTAAATATTTTATTAAAATAAAGACTTCGTGGGATGAATTTGATTAAAATATCTATTGGATACATAATAGAAATATAATGATATTATAGATAAATAATAATATAAATGGATGAATAATAATATTAATAATAATAAATCATTCCATTTTTAATTCTGGTATATATTCATCAGGATTAATAGGTAATGGAACTGATCTTTTATATCCCTTGAGTAACTCTTTTAATTTATCAATACGTTGTGTCAAATCTTCTACAATATCTCTAGGGGAAAGATCTTCTTATTTAAGTAGATGATGTAATTTGACTATCAAAAATCCTCCACAAGGTGAAGTAATACAGTCATGTAATCTGTCCATAATATCTACATCTTTTTAGGCTTATTCATAGATGGAATCAACACAACCATTGATAAGATTAGTGGCATATATATCATCTACTCTTTCATCATCAAAATAACGTTTTGCTTTGATCCTATCCAAATACTTAAGTGTTTAATTTGGAACCACATCATTCATGTAAAATGATTCCATGAAATCCTTAGTTGTAGGTTAATTATATAATGCTTCAATAGTTTTTTCTGTTGTATATAATCTTAATTTAATTTTGTTTGGGAAGTTCTTTCGTTCTGGCCTATCAATTTTAATAGAGTAAATGATTTCTGGCATAGCAATCTTATGTACATAAATATAATATGCTGGTATTTTAGAACGTTATTTCCAGAAGTTAATTTCCAAACTATATTTATATTCTCTGTTTTATTTTCTCTTTTTTCTTTAATGGATATGTTCTGATTTAACTTTATAGAGATCATTTTTCTATTATTCAAATATTTCAGGATCTCTCATACAATCCATTAATTTAATAAGAATTTAGTATGTTTCCTTTATTACATCATTACAAACTACTCTTTTTCTCTCCTTTTCATCCAACAACAATCTTAATTGTTCAATGAATTCAATCACACAAGGATCTTGTAAAATTACTTAAACTCTCTCTTTCATAAAAGCAATATATTCTAATGTCATTTCCAATACTGCTTAAATTACTTTAGGTTGTGATAACATTTACAACCACTATCGTTCTACTAATTATTATAGAATCTCCTCCAATATAAAATCAAAAGTCTATTAACTTGTATTTTAATCAAGTTAATATTAGTAATTAATGTCTATACCTAAATTCATCAAGACTTCTTCACTTACTAATTAACAATAAAACTTTTTGTTTGGAGTAATTGTTAAATCAACAACTTCATGGGAGGATCTGGGTTTCCTATTTATTTTCAAAGCATAAATTAATTCAGGTAGTGGAGTCTTCTATTATAGATAGAATGTCAATAATTATCTGCATCCTTATTTGAAATCAGTAGCTGCTCCTATTTATTTCTATTTCTATTTGTGTTTATGTAATTGATAGGTTGAAATCTCAAGAAATGAATTCCGAAATTTCCCCAAAAAGGTTCCATCATCCTTATCACTATAATCATCATTCTCTAATGATTCAATATACATTATTATTATCAATTCCAAATTGACATCCCAACTTTAAAGTTTGACTATAATAATCCTTCTAATTATTTTGATAAATAATATGAATTAAAAATTTAGTAAGGAGTATTTTTGGACTAAATCTCCTCATTATAATCGATTACCAAATCTTACAAACAATAACTAATTAAAGTACACAGAGAGTATTAACTTAGTCTCTCTTAAGAATTAAATACATCGAGAACAAAAAAGAATTTAGCTTAACAAAAATTGGTAATTTATTTTAACTATTCTAAAGCATGCTCTCTCCAATTAAAAGGATGATTCAAATAATTATTATCATCATACTACAATTTATAATATCAAATTAAACAAAGAAACTTTCACAGTCTCTAAGTATTACTACTATTATCAATCTATAGTAATTAAGAATTAAGTTTCTCTAAATATAATGAAATTTAAACTAAACTAATGATTTCAGATTTCAAAAAGAAAGTTGATGCATTCCTCAAAAAAAACAATTACAAATCTAATTTGATTAGTAATAAAATAGCTTCTTCATCAAAAGAATAACTCCAATAAATAAAATATGAAGAATCATTAAACAAATTCTTATGTTCTAATAAATACACTGTTTAGACTGAAAGTATATCTTTGAAATTCATTCATTTTAGAAAAATCAATAAAAACTATGGAGATATATATTCAAGGAACTAATAAAATAGTTTCAAAATAAGTAATTTCAAGTGAACTCTTATAACAAAGATTATTGAAATAAAAGGAAACATTTTTAAAAGATGACAGATTCAATTATGATTTGAAGTATATAATTTCTCTATTTAGAATGACCACAATGATGAAATAGTATGCAGAAATAGTCAATAGAATACAAGATAAAGCATTCACTATCAAAATACCAGATAATTATATCATATAAATGAGTGATTACAATGAATATTATTAAATCAAAGAAGATTCAATAGATAACTTTCTTGAAAATAAATTAGAAATCATTGCTGATCAAATTATTCATGAAATTTAATAATCTAAAATAACAACTCCTAAAATTTTAAGCAATTAAAGTAGTAAAATAAATGAGTCAATTATATAACATTCCATTAACTAAATTGAACCTAATATTTAAACTCAACCAACTATTATTTAAGAATAAGAAATATTAAAAAATGAATCAGATTATTTAGAATAGAATATCCCTAAACAGAAGATCTCTAATAAAAAAGTTATATAAAAATAGAATACTTAATAAAATAAAAAAAAAAAAAAGT
>JPFL01000577.1:0-28891 GCA_000733385.1 Paramecium biaurelia
ACTAACAAAATAGAATTGATAGTTGGGATAACGAGTTAATGTTTGTTTTGGTAGATGGTTTCCTTTGGCAAGCAAAATGGCACTATTCTGAAGGAGCTAATTTATGTGGAGCAGCAAATGATTGGAAAGAAGCCTTTTATAACATTGAATTTGAAGTTCCACACAATTCACCAACAGTAAGCATTGTGTTGACATCAAATTTAGATGAGGATGCTTTGAATGTAAAGATTTAGTATAATTATAATAGGAATCATGGGCATTCAGAGATTTCAAAATATCATTTTAAAGATGTCATCCAGAATGTTCAGTATGTGGTGATAATAAACCAGATAATTGTTCTTTGGACAAATGTAGCTACTAATTGGAATAAATAAATTTCATTAGAAGGATGGACATTAGATGGAGAAGGAAAAGCTGAATCAAATGAATGTGCAGGTGTTTAACTTTTTGGTGGTTTTGGAAAATTAGGAAGAAAAGCCAATTTATGGAAGAGATTTACAAATTTACCACCTCATTATTAAGTTAAGGTTAAAGTATAAATGTGGAAGATTGACTCTTGGGATAATGAATTATTCTTAATGGAAATTGATGATTAAGAGAAATTTAGATAGGCTTTTGCCTATAATGAAGGAGTTGATCTTTGTGGTGTTGATACAGGTGCAAAATAAGGAGAAGGATGGGCTGAAAAGATTGTCAACATTGAAATAAATGTTCCTCATAAATTCCCTGAAGTTAAGGTCTTAATGAAATCAACATTGGATGAGCCACCTGAGAATGAATCATGGGGAGTCAGAGATTTCCAATTATTTGCTGCTTAATGTTTCAAAGGATGTACAGGTTGTACTGGACCAGCTAAATCTGATTGTACTTCATGTGGTTAAGGTTTCGATTTAGTCAATGGTGAATGCAAAGAAGGAAGTAATTAAATAGATATATATATTGATTAGTTAAATGGATGACATTGAATAGATTCTTCTTTAATGATGAATAAGATTTTTCAGGATTGTATGATTGGATACCATCAAATGTTTTCTAAAACTAAAATCCATATTCAACTTGTGGCCAAAAGAAATTGTTTGGAGGTTATCAAAGATTTGGTGTCAAAGCTAAAGCTGAAAGAAATTTCAATCTTCCAAAACACTCTAGACTCAGAGTTCAATTCTAATTCTGGAAGATCGACTCATGGGATGATGAAAAGTTCTAAGTCTTTGTTGATGGAAAAGTTGTATTTGAAAGATCCTTTGGATTCAGTACTCCAGGATAAGCCAAAATTTGTGGAGCTCCTTAAAGTACTTGGATGACTTACTTCTTCAATGTTGATGTCATTATTGAACACACTAATCCTACTGCCAATGTTGTCTTAACTTCTACATTAGATCAAGGTGCTGATGATGAATCATGGGGTTTCAGAGAATTTTAATTACTTTATGAATTAAAAGAAGATTGTGTTGAATTGTATACTGAATGTGGATTTAAGGGAACTAAATTTGAAGTCTGTAGAGATACTCCATCACTTGCTAAAGTAATTCATTTAATTTAATTATCTTTATAGGAAAAAATCAGTCAAGTTAAATCTATCAAGATTCCTCCTGGTGTTGTAGTCTAAGGATTTGATGAAGAAGTTTATAAAGGAAAAACAGTTAAATTCTCATAAAGTTAGGATTGTTTAGAGGAAATCTAATTTTCATTTATTCAAAAAAGGTTTGAAATTATTCAAGCTGATGATTCTGTTTTGGCTGCAAATTTAAGACGTATCAGATTTGATTGATATAAAATAAGCATAATTATTATTAAAAATTAATCATAGATATAAGTGTTTAATCAAAATCTTTATTGATCAAGTTATAATTTTCATTGAAGATTTTAGAAATAATCAATTAATTCTTTTATAACTAGCAATGAATCAAATTATTACTTAGAAATTTGTAATAGTATTTTTAATAGCAGCTACTTTAAATGCGTACTTTTCAAAATTCTTGTAATATTAAGCTAATCGGTTTGATGCCTAATTTTATAACTATGAATTATGATGGCTCTTCATTTATCATTCTAAAGCATACAACATTAGTGTATTATCGAAAAGTTGGAAAATGTTATTAAATTTAGTAAGAATAGCTCAATTTTATATCCAATTGGGACATTTATGATTTAATGATTCACCCTTATGAAAATTACTTAGGAGTAATTCACAAAAAAAATTATAAAATTTGCTATACTAATTTTAGATATTCTGAATAAAAAAATAAATGGCTTATTTATTATCATCGAAAACTTTTAGATATTGATATTTCACTACATTTTCCTTTAAATTTGAATTTAAATCCTTCCTTAAATTTAATCAACACAAGCTGTAATTAAGCATTAATGGAAGACTTAATGGGATTATTTTAACTTTAAGTAAGACAATATCCCAAGATTTTAAGGAATTATAAAGTTGAAGGTGAAAAAATTAAATATTTTGATCAAAAATAACTTATATTATCAATATGCCATAAGAAATTATTCATTTATAAATACTATCACCTTTAACCTTTACATATTTATAATGCAAAATGTAACATTTTTGATATTACATTTAATGATGAAGGTTTAATCTTTATATTTTGCTCAAGTGGTTTGATTATATGGAATTTAAATACTTAAAAAAAATAATAATTAATTCAATTAGATCCTATATTTAAAAATCTTAATATTCAATTAGAATTGTATTTTCTAAAGGGAGTAATAATTTTTTCAACATCTGATTAAACATATTATTATCTTAATTTAGATGAGAATAAGGAATACAAAACTATTAAAAATTAAAAACAACATCCAAAATTCATCTCTAATTCAAAATGCAACAACTTCTTAATGTTGGAATATAATAAATCAAAAGGTAGATCAAATATGTTAAAAGTATTTGAATTATAATGACTTTATATAAATATTATATTTATAAATTTTTTATTAAAATTTAATAATGAAACAAAAATAGATGAATTATATATCTAAGCTAAATATGATCAAATAATTGAAATTATCTTTTTAAATTTTTGTTAACATCAAACTAAATTTTATTTTAGGCAATTTTAATAAAGTTACTTGAGCGATACTAAATTGATTTTATATCCTTGAAATCAAAAAGTATTCTATTTTTTTAACATCCAGAGATTCAAAATTAGAAGATAATTAGAATTGTACCTTTAAAAAATAATAAAGTATTCTTTTATATTGAAACTATTCAACCACTAATCGTAAAAGCAATTTTGTTTTAATATATAATAATAAATCTAATGCAAATAATTCATCAACCACTATTAAATCCAATAAATAAAACTAAGTATCAAACAATTTATGAATATTAATTCCTTTGAAAAATAACAATACTAAGATTAATCATGCATTCATGTAAAAATTAGTGTGTAATTAATTATTATATAATCAATCAAAACAAATAAATATTACTCAATTAGAGCAAATAAAAATCATTCCCCATAGATTAAACTTGCTGTTTTTTTCTTATTTATATATTTCAATATAACAAAAAATCAAAGGATATCCTTAGTGATATTGGTAATTATTTGTACATCTTCATCATCAATAATTATAATATTTTGTTCTTTTTTTTAACCTTATTTTGGTTTTGCTGGACCTTTAATTATTTTTGGATAAAATAATTATTAATTCTAAATTTACCATTATGCAGAAACTTAATTAGGGTTAGTATTTTTAGTATCTTTCATTGTATGAATGTTATTGTGGCCTTTTTTTGATAAATCTGAATAATCTTATTTTTATTCTTCATTTAATTTTAGATTCTCAAGAAAATCTATCATTTTATATGAATTAATCACTTTCATTTTTTGTTATTCTTCATTCATTTCCTTTTAATTTAAATTTTAATCTATTTCTTTCAATTAAAATTCAGGTATAACTTTCAATTTATCTTGTTATTTATTATTGTATTTAAATTTATGGTTGTATTTCTATTTTCGATATTTCCTTTTAAATTTTCTTCTTCTTATTTTCAATTTGAGTGTATTATTTTTATGTTATTTAAACTCTATACAATTTTTATTAGGTTAATATATAATCTAAGAATCAATAAATTTAGCTTATTTTGCTTAATCCCAAATATTTTTGAATGATTCTGTAAATTATTTTGCTGTTTTAGAATCACTAATAATTGAAATATGCTCAAAGTTATTAGAAAATGCTTAATAGGTCCAGTTTGCACTTCCTAAGATTGTAAGTTTACCATCAATTACACAATATTTATTATGCATTAAACCTTTGGATTCAATCAAAGAAACATTCACTTTGAACCCACTCATAACTAAAAGTTTATTGATAGTTATTTGTTTTCTTTCCTCAAATTCCTCTGAATTTTAATCCATTACTATATCAACTCTACAACCTTTAGTAGCTAATGAAATCAGTATATCAATAATAGTTTAATGAGTCAATTAGTAGATGCAACCAAAAAATGTAGACTTACATCTTTTTAACTTCCTGCAAAATTTTGAGAAGTTATCTTCATTTGGAAAAAATAAATGTAAAACATCAGCTGTGGAATGTTTACTACTTTCGTGATGCATATTAATATCTAAAATAATATTAAATTTGATATATTTTTAGTTCTAATTACCTAATTTTAATAAGGATTTATTTATTTATATTATCAAAAATATATATATATAAAGTATAAAATATAAAAGGTGATGAATAATTATTTAATAAATATAAAAGAATATAAATTGATTTATATAAAACATAAGAGGAATATCATATCTTACTAAACTTTTTTGGACTAAATAATTACGCATTATCACATATTTCAATTAATTCTTTGAGTTTGCCTTTGAAGTCAGATACATTTTTATTTTTGGTATTTTAAGTACTACTTACAATTTTCTCCGGGGATATTGTACTTAAATTAAATACTTTGTTTTTCTTACTTTTAAAAGGAAGATAATGATTCTATTTTTGGTAATGTGTAATCTGATATAGTAGTTTTAAGTTTACTTTTATCTGAAAAATAAATGGAATTATAAGGTATTAAATCTGATCTATAAAAATAAATGAATTAATATATGTACGAAGTTTGAGTTTTATATTTTTATGATTTTCTTTATTATTGTCTTTGGGTTTCTAAAATTTCACTCACATTGCTGAGTTTGGAGACTTTTTGTACAATATGATTATACTTATAACTCCATAATTCACATATCTAACTAAATTTTAATAAATATAATTACAATTTTTTAACATCTATGATATCTTCTTTTGGTTTTTGAAAAGATCTTTTAAATGGAATTTAACCTGATTTCAACATGATACTTTAAGGAATAATTTTTTAATTAGGACTCTCATCTGTTTAAATCTTTCTAAATCTCTTTTTATAAAATGTTTTGTAAGTTTCAACCCTATCTAATTCAGGAATATCATTAGAATTAAATGGATTAAATTTTGAGATTGTTAACCTTTTAGACATTATATTATGATGCAATATAAAATATATAATTAAATTTACTCAAATTATAATATATAATAAAAATAACTATTTGTATTAAATTTTAGTATTGCATTCAATCATCTACATTTATATGATTTTTGAATGAATAAAAAGTAGTCCTAAAAACAAAATTTATTAATAATAATATAAAACTCATCTTTTACTATAGGAACTAATTTAAATATATATTTTATATACTTGTATCTTAAAGTTCCAATGCCTGCTTGTTAAATGATTTGGTTTTTTTTCTCCATCTTTTCTGACTTTTGTTTATTAAATGGCGGTTTAAGTAATTAATCAATAGTATGCTGTTTTTTTAGTAGAGGTGTCTAATTATAACTGGTACATTAAGTAGTAATTTAAGGAGATAGTTAAGATAATCTACCTAAACAAAATAGAATACTCAACTGCCATTTTTTTATCAGAACCAAAGCTTCTTGTTAATCCATACTTATCAACACTCATTTATTATCGAAGTTAACCTAACATAGTTTTTGGAATAGCAATAATTTCATATTCATCCATATCTAATTAATTAAAATCCTATTGCATTCTGAATTAATATTAATTCATTTATTTCTTGTGATCATCAAAATAATAAGGATGTTCTGTCTTAAGATGGTTTTATTTAACAACTTATGTGCCTGCATTAGAAAACTTTTAAGCATAATTAGTTGAGTTTCCTTGATTGGGTGATGTTTGGATATTAGTGAATATGTGGGATTTGGTTTCCCTTATTCCTTCAGTATAATGACCTAGTTTCTAAATGGATGGAGAAATTTCATCTTATGAACCTAAGTATTAGTTATTTTTTGCAATAGGAATTGAAGGTTTGTTTACCATTCCTATCACTCCATCTTTATTCATTATAGTCATCTTTCCCTTAAAACGAGATTTAAAATCCATTGTATTAATAAAATAATTATAGGATGAAAAAATAATATGGCAATTCATTTATTTTAGACACTTCAATTGTAATTTAATTTTAATTATACTAGGGAATGAACAACACTATTTACTTGAGTCCTAATGCAAAAAATGTTATGACTAACAGTTTTTCAACCAAAACAGATCTATATGAACAAAATTTGTAATGTAATCTATTTCTCTTTTTGTCAATTGTACATGGAAATCATCAATTAAACAAACTATTTATTTAAAGATGTGGAAACAAAGATAAGTTTTTGTAAATGTTTGATACTTTATAGTACTCTACTTTACTAACAAAAGTACTTCAGATTGTTAATTAATATTTTACAGAAACACAAACACAAAGTTCTGAGTAATAACCTAATAATAATAATAAATCATCATATTTATCTGATTAAAAATATACTCATAAATAAGGAAGTAATGAAAAGTTTTAAAATATGATAAAGAAAATTGTAACAACTGATATAGATCCTTTAAAATCCCTTATAAATAGAGTTTAAGAGTAAAACTAAAGCTAGTATTTATCATCAACTAAACTTACATCTACCTCCCAACTTTCGAATAAGTTGAGTGAGAAATTGATGAAAACTAATATACTAAAAGATCAGTTAAAAGAGAAGATCACTAAATTGGCTATGTAAAATAGTTACAATTGTTAATATAAATTACTAAAGACAGAATCTGATGCCTAATCTTAATCTACATTTTTGAGAGATACTCCAATTTAAACAATCTCATAAAAAGATCCAAACTTACATAAACCTAACAGAATCTCTTTTGGATAATAGTAAATATTTAATAATGTGTTAAATGAGGATTAAATTATTGAATAAGAAAAAAATTAAAACCCATTAATAGAATCTTCGCCTATGTTTCTACATCATTAATTTAAAGATCATGCTATTTAAACATCTGAAATTAAAGGAAATGTCTATAATCTAAAGGATGAATATAGTAATGATCATTCTTTGGATTTAAAATAAGAAAAATCTTAAAGATTCGAAGGGACGTTTGGTAAAGTTAGAAATAGAAATATTAAAAACAGGAAAAAGTCTAATAGTGTTTCTGGTATTATGTCACCGTAAAGAAGTGATAGACATAATCATGAAGTGGTTTCAATTGATTAAATTTAGCATAAAAGAAAAATTAGTATAAATAGTATAAATAGAAAGTATAATATATTAACAAATGAATAATTGCAATGATTAAAATAAATAAAATTTTATAACATATTTAAATTTCAATTTTTATAATGTATTAATCCATAAAAAAATGTTTAATCTATTTTAATTACATAAATGAAGAGGAAAATTGAATGAGCTATCTCTTAGATTTATATGATTTAATTAGGGAATGTTAAAAAATGTTCAGAAATTATTTAAGTAATGTCAAAGAATTGATAGTAAAAGTAAAGAATGTAATAAAATAAATTATGAAAAAGAATAAATAGTATTTTAGGTTAGAGGAACTAAAAATCCTATTTATCAACAAAAATTTATAACAAGAAATGTTTACCATATGATTTTATAATAGTTTACTTAAGGAGTATGACACAGTATTATTCAATTTATTTTCAATATATTCAAAATGATTAGTTTTTTCTTAAGTTAAATAAGAATACAGATAAGAAAGCCAAATATCTTTTGATTTGCCATTTTTTTTAATTCTTTTAATCAAATACAATGTCTTGATGATTTTCATGAAATTAAGGGTTTCCATGATTATTGCTATTTTATTGTCTATCCTTTGGAATTTATTAGGATTTCAATTATTCATATTATTCGAGAGTGCATACCAAGATATTAGGGTTTAAAGTTCAAAGGACATGTAATTTGAATACAGGGAGTGTAATTGAAAATTAAAAGAATAAATAAATGGATAATGAATTAATGTTAATGAATGACTGATTAATTATTATGATAACAGTTTCTATTTAGGAATGTACCTATCCAATGCTTTAGAATTTAAAGGTTTAGAAATATTATGAAAACAAATTAATTATTTTCAATAAGCATTATTCATTTTAAGAGAGGTCTTCTTTTGATTATATTAAGTTGGTAGCAAGTCATGAAGGATCGATCAGATGAAAAGCAACAAAATAAATATAATAACACATAAATTGAAGACATAAATGGACTCGATTTAAGTATAAGAAAAGTAATAAAAATTGATGGAAGTGCTGAAAAGGCTAGTACTAGTATCCACATTTAATTTAGTAATTGATTTGTAATGCAATCCCATTAGAGTTATTGAATAGCAAAATTAAGTCATCTAATAAATTAAACATGTTGCTCGATAAGGCTCTCATATGTATGTAACTATCAATCTATTTCAATTTTTAACGACTACAATTGTAGTTTTTCATATTCCACTTATATTTTAATTTCCTTCCTTTATTATTATTTTAGTACAGGATATTTAGAGCTTCCAACATAATAAATAAATCAATATAAAATGTAAAGTAATGCAGATGCATTAATAGACGAAGTATTATTAGAGTAAGATCATTTTCAAATCAATTTCAATTCTAACCCATATATACATCATTTATTTTTTCTTATTATTTTTACATAGTAAGTTTTTACCGCCAAACTCAATCACTCCACTCATATTCACTAAGAAATTGCCACAAGGAGGACAATATAGATTAAAAGGAACTTAACCATTGTGGGTCAACGCATTGGAGAGTCTACTAAGTGTGGTGGTCCAATTGTATTATAAGAGTGATCAAAAATTGGCAGAATTTATGAAAGAGAAAGGCATGATTGATTCAAAAAAAGAACTTAAACAAGTTTATATAACATTATAAATTCAAGGAGAAGAAACCTGGAAGAAAAAAGAAGATTCTCGATAATGATTCACCTAATCAGGAATAAACTGAATAATAACAACAATAGTCAACAAATATCAATGTTTATTCGCTTCTTTAATAAGATGTTCTGGATATTCTAATATCTCCATTAAGAAATGATTTTCCATTTGGTATTATTAATATCCTATAAATTTAAGAAACCTGGACACCTAAAGAAATTGCTATATTCGAATGTGGACTCTGCAGATATGGTAAATAATATGAATTTCTATCCCATCTTGTAAATTATTTTCTAATTTAAGATTAAAACAAAAAATGCTCAAGACATCATATAATTTTACTATTTTTGGAAATTCACAAGCCATTATAAACTATGGAAAATTAATAAAGCATATTATCATCGCAGTAATCTAAATAACTATGTTTGATTCAACTTTGTTCTTGCAATATTCATGCTTTAAATTATAATATTTTATTAATATATGGAATTTTTTTAAAAGTTAAATAATTATTATGTAATATTTATGTTTAGGAAATATTATTTTTCATATTAATATTATATCCGACCCATAAAGCATAACACAAGGAGACATTTCTAAACTATTATTAGCTAAATCCATTTAATATGTTTTTCCGTCCTAATTAATATATTTTATACATTTATATGTAATAGATTTAACTTAAAATTGATTGGGTCATACTAACAACGAATTATGCTACTTTCACCATAGGTAAAGTTATTTCCGGAGGTATAACCTTGATGGCTTGAAATTCTATAGCTACCAGCGCATGCAAGGTAAGTATTGTGGTTTGTTGATGTATAATTTCCATTCATATCGTAACCGAAATTTTAAGCTGTTTATAAATGGCAAATTCCAACCCCTGCCCATGAATTGGATTTCTTAATATTACAAATTCATACATTTATTTTAAAAACGAATGTTGTTACCTTATCCTTAGGTAATGGAGGTTGCATAACAGCTAATCCAAATCCTCCTGAAGGAGCTAATAGTATTCTTAAAAGTATTACATGAAACTAATTTCGGATTAACTACTGTATAGGCAGCCAATTTATAACTGTTATTAAATTAAGGTTGATAAGGATTAGATAATATTGATTATAAAGTGTCTTACTGAATTTCTTTAATTTTTTCTTCTAGTTTGGCAATAGTTTACTTATTGTCACCAATTTTTTACTTTTACTAGAAATTATATTGTATATGCAACCTCATTTAATTCTTTATCAAAATTTGCAATTGTTTCATTAGTTTGAATTTGAATTTCTTTTTAAATTTAATTACAAAAAGAAATAGAATTCAGCTTAGTTTTGAGTCTTTCTAAATATATTATTTGTGCTTCAAAATTTAATTAAGAAATTCCTTGTTCTTTTGCACAATTCTTCTATTATTCTTTTAATTTATCTTATACTGTAATTATATTTTAAATTAATTATGTCTAATCATTGTATAACTTATCACGATTTAAGAATAATTGTTAAAATTATTCATTTAAAACACATTATCTCAATTTTTTTGATAGAAATGTATTTATTAAATTTTCTAAATTAACAACCTCTTAATCATTTTATGCATCTATCTAATTTGGTTTTTCTTACCCAATTTGATTTTCTAATTTTTTCAATATGAGTTAATGATCTAATTATACAAGCTTGATTAAAATTTGAATTGCTCATTTCAAATTCAGTTAACTCTTACATCTATTACTCAAATTTGACATACAATTGCAAATCCAATTCTATTTATTTTTCAATAATTTTAAAATAATTGTTTGGATTTTGATCCTAATATATAGGTTCTAATATTTATAATAATTATTCTTATTCTAATTAAAAGATATTATGATCCTTAAATTTTAAATTTTTTTCTATTATCTTTTCAAATGATTTAAAATTTACTTCCAGTTATTTAATTTGTAAATTTATAGTTTAAATATATCTATCGCGTAATTCCTTACAGATTTTTATTATTTCATTTGTATGTTGCTCTCTTAATTATTAACAATATTTTAATGATTTTTCAGATTATTAATTGTAAGCTTCAAAAGATTACTGCAATTAACGAAGTGTTATGTATTTTCCTTAGTGTTCTGATATACATTAAACACAAGAGTATTATTAAAATTTATTTTTTTCATCCAGTTAGACCATAATAATTTATTAATCATGACTTTAACATAGAAACTTTAAGGATGGTGTTAACTAAATTCATTAATATAATTACCTTAGTTTATTAATTTCTTTCATCTTCGGTTTCGATTTGTAATTTTGATATGTCATAACACTTTGAAATAATTTCTATTATCTTTTATTTTGACAGACTAGATATTTCACAAAATTAAAATTAATTAAGCAATGATTTTACCAACAATAAATCATTTTCTTATGTTTTCTATTATGACATATTACTTTCATAATCAGTTAATAATACTAAATCTGCATCTAGGTTTTCAGGAGTAATTATCTCACTTTCTTATACTTATTTTTCAGTCTAGATTTTAAATTAATCAATTTCTTCATTAATTTTTGCAAACAGTTATTCTAAAGGACTTTTTAATTCTTATATACTATTTTTAAGACTAGTAGCTAAATTTATTTTTTGTTTGCCTTATTCTTCAATACTTTTAGATATTTAGTTTTTTTTATTCTAAATTTATAACTTTGCTTCACTAATTAGTATCAATTCTTTAGGGTTGATAAGTTCAATTAAACATTGAGGACATAAATATTTATTCTAATCTTTATTATCTAATCCAATTTTGACTGCTAAATATTCTTAATTATGTTAAGAGCATTTCTTTTCTAATAAATTATCCATAATTCAATTTTATTTCAATAGAAAATTTATATCAATAATTAATACCAAATTCTATCATTTTTATTAATTCATATAATTAATATTAATTTAAAATATATTAATAATCTCATTTATATTTTTAATGGTGGAAATATCTTAATATTGCTAAATAGTTATGATTAATGGACAATACTCCTTAATCATTGAATAAGTTAATTAAAATAGCAATGTTATCATGAGTTAATTCTGGTACTATTGCTTCATACTTAGAAAGAATATCTGGTTCATTTTATTCTTACATAAAAGATTCTGATTTTTTGAATGCCACAGACTTTTTAATGGTCTCAGAAGCTTAACCATTTTATATTTATATTGTACCTAAATATAGATAATAATAATACTTGGTTTTTAGAAGAAATAGAATCCAAATTATTCAATTAGTTTATAAAATGCTTTTTTATGATGTTTATAATCTCTTTCTTTCATCTTTTGTGATTGCTAATCTGATTCCTTCATTTTAGATTATAAATTGAGAGCATCTTACAAAAGCATAGAAATATTTGCATCAGTAATATATATATTACCATATAATACATTCTTTTCATCTGAAACAATTAATTTATCCTTTTCTTCTTTTGATAATGAAGTAATAATTTTTTCCTTGTTGAGTCCACCTAAAAGATAAAGGATCTTAAATTCATGTGCTACTGGATTATACAATAATTTAGTAATAATAGTCCCTTCATCTATAAACACTGCATTAACATCATTTTTCGGAGCTACTTCTAATGATGTTATCAAACATTTTTGATATGATTACATATGTAATTTTAAAAAACGATGAGTTTTAGAAATCATTCTTTGTAAATATGCTCCACTAAAAGTCATTACTTTAGATTCTCTCCAGACTTTTTAAATAAATTATAAAACATCCATTGATGAAACACCAACTTTTTTCTTGGATTCATCAAATAATATAGGATTGTATTTTTTCTTATATTAATAGTCTTATTCGATTATCTCAGTATAAATTTCAAGTGCCAATTTATTCACATCTGGCAAAGGTGTTAGTGCAATTGTTGCAAAATTTTCTAATAATTCTTGTCTGGCTTTAACTAATTCAATGGCATATTTAAGATAACTCTGTGCTTCTAATTCTAAATTAAGTTATTCCAATCTATCTGATCTTTCCATACTACTTAATTATTATTCTAAATCTATCTTATTTTGTTCAGTATCTAAAAATATATTAATAATAATTAATACTCTTAGAATTTATTAAGGATTGTAAGTAATCAACTTTTACATATCTATATCCTTATCTCACTCGATATTCTCGAATGAATAAACAAATCTCAGCCATGGCAACCAAGATTTCTTCTGGTTTCCTATTATATTCAAATAAAACAGCTTCTCCTCTTATTACAGTAATGGCTTTTAATAAACTTTCTTTTGCTTACATTAGATATTATAAGCCTTATTCTTTTAGTAATTAACAAAAAGGTGGAATAAGTAAAAAGTATTTATTCCTTACTAAATCTCGATGAGGTCTTTTTTCATGGAAATCAGCATATTTCTTATTTTTACCAGACAAATATTTCATAAAGTACTTTTGTTATAAGTTTAATAATAATTAAACAAATCTCATTTTATATATCTTACTTTATAAATAATACAATTCTAATCTGAAACTAATTGGTACATTAATGCTCTTACTAATTGAAGTATCAATTTTATTAATGATTTCATTAATTACACTAATATCAAAAATATCTTTAACTGATGATTTATTGCTTTCTGAATCTGAAATCACTGATTCTTATGAATCTATTGATACTGAAGAATTTTCATTGGCTTAGTTTAAAGTAATCATTATATCAACATATCTTAATGATGCTCTTTACCATAATTCAATGTTCTTTAGATAGCAATTATATTAATATTGTGTATTATTAATTGTATCAATATCTACAGTTGTATAAGTGAGTTTAGTTGGTTAAATGAAATTAAAGTTAGGCAATTAATTTAATCCCTTAATTGGCATTTGTGGTTTATCCACATTATCTTTTTTTGTTTACTTATCATTCCCCTTTCTTACACCTTTTCCATCATCTTTCTTCTTTTCATCCTTTTTAGTAGTTTTAATTTATTTATCAGTCTTTTTTAATATTTCTTATTCTATTTCCAAAGGAACACACAAGTCTTAGCAAATCTAAATCTTCTCTTGACCACATTTTTAATTCCAATTAGGTACTACCCCATATCCATAATTTATCATCTACATTAATTATTCAGCAATTTGATAAGCATCATAAAATTATTGTTTTGCTTCTTACAATTCATTTTTTTCATAATATATTTCCCCAAGATCACCATATAGTACAATCATTTGAGGATCTTAATGGAAATTCTTTTCACCAATTTCTATTGCTTCTTTAAATTTCTTAATGGATTCAGTTTATTTTCCCTTCTTAAATTGTATTCTTGCCTGATATTCAATAATTAATCTTTAATTATAATTATCATTAAACTATTTGCAATCATTCATCAAAGATTCCATATACTCTAAAGCTTCTTCATATCGATTATGTCTATATAATAATAGTGTTAATTCAGTTCTTAATTTAATCCAATAATAGATATTTAATGAATGTCTTGTTTTTCGGGCATCTACAATTTACAAAATAGTTTCTTCTAATTTTATTTAAGCATCCGTTTTCACAGCAGGTACATCATCAGCCATAGGTTTATCTTTTGATTCTTTTCCCTCCTTTCCTTTCTTTTCAGGTGCTTTTTTGGCTCCTTTCTTATCCTCAACTAATCCTAATGGTTTTAATTAATCCCATGGTAAATTTTCCAATTCCTCACCATTCTCATTTGTTGGCAATTCAAGTGTGTATGTCTACAAATTCTCAATTGCGTATTTAAATATATACAATGCTCTTGTAATTTAACCCATACTAACATTAACTTTTGCCATCAAATTCCTAGATCTTGCCATCATATACATTCTCTCTTCTCTTTTTTATAAATATGTTAATGCTTCCTAATTGTTGGTTACTCCAATTTATTTAGATGTTCCTTACAAATGATAATACTCTTCCATTTTTGGATCTGCTAAGATTTCCTCCTTTGGTTTAGTCAGTATTCTTTATTCAATTGATTCTTCTTAATTTAACTTATTCAAAGAGTTTCTCAATATGGATTCAACTTTTATTAAGAACTTACATCTTAAGTCATTAATTTCCCATTTCTCTATTATATCACCAGAATGAATATTATAGACTAAAACAGCAACAGCATAATTGAAGACATTCTCATTCTATAAACCATATTTCAAACCAAATTCTCTTGTTAATTCCAATTCTTTAAGTATTTTTTCTGTTAATTATGTATGTTTTTCATCATAAGGAGGAATTGAATTATTCCATTCTAAATTTGAATACCAACACTTTCCAGAAATCCTTGATTGCCAAAGTGAATTTGATTAATCAGGTAAATCTTTCTCATTTGCAATTTATAGTAAGGCTTAATATGCTTAATTAATGTATCCAATAGAAGACAAGGCAATTGATCTTAATAATTTAGCACGTACTGAATAGAAATTACTTTATAATCTATTGCTTAATTCACCAAGTAAATTAATTAAAGGAACAGCTCTTAAAGCCTCATCTCTATCCAATAAGAGCCAAGCACATCTTTCACAAGACAAAGCTAATTCAGCTGGATCTAAGACATATCTATCATTAAAAATATTTCCAATAGCAACTTCCTTTGAATGAATAAATGCTTGCCAATCCAACCCATTTATCATTTACAATTTTAGCACTGAAGAAACTAATTCAGATGCCAAAATTGCACTTTCTCTCTATTGATGACAATTAGAATAATAACAATTATAAGCTAATATAGAGCATAATGTAACTCCAATTAAACATTATTGAATGCCATAAGTTTATGCAAGTAATTAATTATTTTTATTGCACTCCTATATTATTTATCTAAATGCACTATTTTTCAATACAAAAATTCTTTAAAATATTGTATCCAAACTCTCACTCCACGATTCTTCAGCCTAAGCATAATTCTACATTGCAAAATTTAATGATCCCAATTCCTTTAAAGCCAAAGCCTATGCAAATTTCTCCTATCTTTTATGTAATAACTCACATGTAAGTTTATATTTAGAAATTACTTACATTCCAAATTATTTGTGATTCTTCTTCTTTTATTTCAATGTTTGATCCATCAATTATAATTATTTCTTATCAATTGTTGTCTATTTCAATAAATATAATTCTGAATTGAATTCCAATTGTATACTTTCCTTATTTAACAATTCGTCATCAATAGCAAACTTTTCATATAATTTTCTTGCTTGTTTTAAGTTTTCTAAAGCCTAATTAGCATCTCTATTTATTTCTTAGATTAACTTCTCACTTATTTTTAATTAGTTCTCAATAAAATCTTGTTTTTATTACAGCAAATGTATTTATGATATTAACATTTCTCTATCTGCACGATAATCCTATTCTTCTTAGGGTATCTCTTGAGTTAATAATGATGATCTAGTTTTCTTTTTCTTTGTTTATTCCCAAACTTAAAATGCTTATGTTCTTGCATTAAGTTCTTCTTACTTTAATTATGTTTTATTTTATGCCTCTTTGAATAGAATAGTCTATGCATGAATAGTAAATGGTAAGATATATTATGAATAATAATGAGTTGTTAAATTACAAAATTATCTAGATATACCAATTAAACTATTCCATTTCTATTCTACCATCAATGATTAAACAATATACGCCATCATGTTGGCTAATAAATCCATATCCTTATATTTACTGAACCAACAATCTTTAGATAACTAAGTAAGCAAAGATGGTCTAATTGGTTCAGTATTAGGTAAAGGTGGTTCAAATACATAATCTTATTATTGCAAATGAGGTTGCAATGCTAATTCATTTTCTGCCTATTCTTTTACTTAAAACCAACCATGATCCTTGACTTCTCTTATTAGCATATTTATACAATTTCCAATAAAGCACAAGTCTTACCAACATTGTCCCTAATGAATAAATGGAGTTATTTGTTCTTTTTATAAGAAATTATACAAAAATTTAACATGGTTTAACATAATAATATATTGTTTACTCCAAATAGAAAATCCACAGGCATCTGCAACATTTTTAATTATTTGAGTGGATAATTAAACTAATTCTTCTTCTTCACTTAATTCAACAACTGGTTATTAAATTTATTATTTTCCTGCAGGTTACTTTGCAGGAGGTTACTTTTATTATGCTTATTGTTAAAGCTATTATAATTGTTATTCTTTTTATTATTAAAGTGCTTATTATTATTATTTATTATGTTTCTAAGATTCATTTTCATTGATTAGTTCTTTCAAGTGTTCAATATCTAAATTAAAGACTGAAACAAAACAATCAACATCAACTAATCTGATTCTATTGCTTTTATATGATAATATAGCTTTTAAAAAGCTTAATTCACTTCTCCATAATTAAATATATTCGAATCTTTTTGCCTTTGACATAATTCCAAATCTATTTATAGTTTAACCCTCAATTTTTAATTGCTCAAATAACTACGTCTTTTTTTAATTATATTCCTCAAAGAGTTGAATGGCATCATCATTCCCTACTTTATTTGTTTTCTTGTCTTCAATCAATTCTGGCAAAAGCGCAGGATAAAACTCAATATCCAATTGGATACATTTTTATTGAATTGAAGTGATGTCATTTGATAAAGCAACACTAGGTTATAATTGATCATTAAAAACTGCTAAGGGTTGTATAATTTTATAGTCTATGTTACTTTAAATCATCCTCCTTATTAATTTACATAACATTTCTAAATAAATTGGATGTTATTTTGGCAATCTTTAAGTAGCTGTTGATAAATCTTTAATACATTCCCAATATTCTAACCTAATGGACAATTCACTAAATATCTTATCTATTTGATCAGATGGATTCTCCATGTAGGGTATCAATTAATCAATTTATTCTTTCCACTTTTCAACAAAAGAAGGAACATAATCACCAAATTCATCATTCATTGCCAATAAAGTTTCTTCTAAATAATCTTAAACAGTAGAATTCACTTCAAATAGTTCTCTTATTAATTTAGGAATTTATTTAGGTGGTTATGCAGGTTCATCTACTTGTTATGGTTTGCCTCCCTTTTTAACATCCTTTTTGGTATCTTTTTTTGTGTCTTCTACTTATTCAATCATAATGATTTTAGGTACTTAATACCACTTTCTATTAAATGATTGTAATTCAGCTGTAATGACTCTTCTTCCCAAAGTGATTTCATTTAGTTTCATACATACTTTTAATATTTCATATGTAAATTTTGCTGATAAAATACGTAAATTGGCATCCCAATATTGTTTAGGTATTTCAACTATTATAATTTATGCTTTAAGCAATAGATGGAATACTTATAATGGTTTTTCTTATTAGAATGATTCTAGCATATTGTACAATTCAGCTGCAATTCTTTTGGCAATTGTGTAATGTCTGCAACTTAACGAAGTCTCCAATGAAAGTAATAAATAGTTGCAAATTTTTAATAATACTATATGTTTCTAAGCCTAAGTTCCAGTATTTGTAATTTTCTTTTACAAACATTTTGCTTTAATTAATAAGGTTTCTGTCAAATTTTATATTTCCATCAAACTTACAGATTTAATCCTCTATTAAAGTAATCGTTTAATATGTATTGGATTAAGTTCATTGTGTAATTAACGGTCAATAAATTCACTATTTTCTGTAAATTACATAATACAAAAATCAGCCGCCTCTTCACAAATATCAAAATTAGATAATTAATAAGCTACCTTACATAAGTAAGATGCTAATAAAGGTAATGGTAATGGATGTAATGTTGTAATATCATCTCCTGTTTCCCCTATTCCATTTGATACACCTTCAGTGCCATCATAGGCTGCAACAGCAAAACAATATTTCTCATTTCTTTTTAATCCATTCATTGTAACTATTGCTCCTATTTTCTATCTAATTCCTGTATTATTAAGATCATTACAAGTAAGTGATACATTTACTCCATTTGCACTAACTTTTCCAAATATTGCCATACTAGTTATAGTCTTTTTTGCTTAATCAATTGCTATCATATCTAATAATTTAGGTTTGAAGGGTGGCAATTTAAAAGTGACAGATTCTGAATTCCTATTAATTAATATTGGTTTACGAGGTACTTATGTAGATTTAATATATTATGGATTATACAACATAGAATATGGGAATACATTATTGAATGTACTTTAAGTATCAATATTATCACATAAAGTAGACATTACAAATATTGCATCATTAATTCCATTTTCAATATGCAATTATTCTTCCTTCTCTGCTTATTGTAAGAATTTTAAAGAATCTACTAAAAAGGATCGCTGTTCTGTTTATTTCTATTTAACACTAGCTAGTAACATATACAATAAACAGTTGGCATAAGGATTTTTATTAGCTTGATTCATTATTTCTGTTTCGAATTAATGAATCACAGGTTTTGGTGGTTTCAATTTTCCTTCTTTTTAAAGTGTGCTCTATAATTGATTTACATTCTTTTTAATTGTTTAGGCTGTTTCTCCTTGCATAATTGACATCTTTTTTTGAATGGCTAATGAAACTCCTTCGACTTCTTCTTCTAAAGAGTTCTTCTTTATTGAACTCTTTTAAATATCTAAACCTGATTTTAATTAACATCTATACAATGCAACAGTTAGATCTGCATGTAAAGCATTTATGATTAAATCAGTTTCATTAATCTTTTATTAAATTGTTAGAGTGCTAGTATCTTTATTATCATCTCCTAATAAAGATTAATAAGCTTCAATTAATTCATATTCCTCCTCATTTAATTCATCATCTTCTAATTATTATTTTTTATTATTTGATCTATTTTTAATTCTAATTTCTCTATTTATTTAATTTTTCTGATTAATCCAAGCCTCTCTCATTTTATTCATCATTTCATCTATTTTATAATTTGAACACGTGGCTGCAAATGGTAAAAATAAATCTTTCTGAGAATCAACACCTCTTACAGTTAAAGAATTTCTATGTTGAATTATTCTATCAATACAAATTTTTAAATTCTCCTCAGCTATTTATGCTTCTCTTTCTTCCTCTAAAAATTTGGCAAGTGATAAATTCACTTTACATAACAATATAATATCAACATAAGGAATTTTAAATAGTATTTCATTCAAAACTAATAATCCATTCTTAAAAATCTCTCTTGCTTATTGAATAACTTTCTCATAACGATTATAATCCTGTCTACTAAACTCTTAAGTTATTAATAACTCTTAGATAAATTACATCTAATAGAGCGGTGGTAAGAAATATTTTCTCCATAGCAAAAACACTAATTAAGATAGAAAATCCCTTTTTTCCTTTAAGAAATGTATTCCCAAAGGTCCCACTAAACAACTGCTTATCATGTCCATTAAATCCTTTAGGGATTATAAATCATAGCATATTTCCAATTCTAATCTACTGTCATCCTCTATACTAGAGGAAACATCTTTTTGATATGACTTTTCTAATTTTATATAATGAATCAGTATTTATAATTCTCGTTCTTTTACAAAATAGTACTTATCTGTTTTATATGTCATATATATGTAATCCATTCCAGGACTTCTAATAAACTCTTTTGGAGTTTGTCTGAGATCTAAATTTATTTTTTGATAACCAAAATCTGGTCTAATTAAAGGATTCTTACCAAATAATGGTTTAATTCCAACTAACAAAGACATTTTTTCATTTTCATCATTTAATTCATTCATACTATGTTTAATTAATAAATATGGAACAGTCTTGTATTTTTCTCTGACTCCTGTATATTATTTTATGGGTATTGCAATTGCCCTATACCCTTAATTCATTTTTTCAATAGGTCCTTATTCTTCATCAGCCATAACAACATCAATCTCATAAATTGCATTATCAGGAGTCATTGATTTCTTATAAACTAAGTAAATATAATTATGATTGATCTATGCTAATTCTGAATCGTTTGCCTGAACACCCAATCCAACTTAATCAGTCTATTATTTTTCTTGTTCTTACTATGGTTATTTTTTATTATCTTTTTTCTCATCCTTTTTTGAGGTCTGCTGCTATTACTATTGTTAATCACCTTTATTCTTATTTCTAAGTCTTTTCAATTCTGTTCTAAGATTGGCTTCATTGATATCAATTTAAATTTTATCATAACCATTAGGAATGTTTGGATAAGGATTTGTACTAATCAATATGTTAACATCTTAGATATATGGGACTTCAATTCTTCTATATTTGCATCTGACATATGCTGAATTACTTATATCTTCAAAGACTTTGATATTTCCAACATCATAAGCATGGTGAGCCAATTCAATCTAATATTCTAATGGCAACCCTTCAGCCAAAGCTCTCCATTCCTTCTCCTTGATTAATTATGCCTCAAATTCTCTTCTCTTTTTAGTCATATCATTTCTCTCTAATTCATCTAAAATGTTTTTTTATTTAAATTCTACTGTTTTTGTAATTCTATCCATCTATTACTCTAATGCTGTTGCTATTTTTTCCATATCATTTTTCAAAATGTCAAAACTAACTTAAACTAATTACTCCTTCAATTAATTGCCAACATGAGTTTATTTGACTGTGTTTGATAAATTTGGTGGTGAGAATCTTAAAGATTCAATGATAGCTAAACATCTAGCCTCCTTATCTTAGCCAAACTCTTCAATCTTCTTTTTCCATTAATCAATAGTAAAAACACCTGCTTGCAATTTCAATTTTAACTCTAATATCTTCAACAATCTTATATTCTATTTTAAAATCTTATCCATATAATCCTATAATGGTGGATCAATCTCTTCCAAATCTCTCAATTCTTATACCTTTTGTAACCCCAAATCTATTGTCCTGTAGGCACAAGCCTTTGATTACAAGGAATGGTAAATGTGTGCCAATTCAACATAGAGTTTGATCCTCCAATCTAAATATTTTATAGATGTTAACACTAAACATCCCTCCATTGATGTAATACAAAATGCCAGAAAATCGATTGCGATATATTAGTATATTGACTATTTAATTATTTATCGACATAATTACTTTTCTCAAGACTCTACAAATATCAAATATATAAACTGTTCCATTGTATATTAGATAATAATTTGAATTCTTATCCTCGAAAGTCCCAATATTCAACACTTACATACAATCTCTTAATGATGCAAGCAAGGATTTCAAAGATTATGCTGTGTCTTTTCTTACACATTAAGGATCTGATGCAGTGTAAGTTTTAAATAATGTTTATACCTAAATTCAATGAAAACTGTTACTTTATTAAATTACTTTAATGCTTGATCTCTTTATTCAGTTGCATTCTTGTAAATTACTTATGGTTTATTTTCCAATTACTAGACATTTGCTGGTTGATCCTAGAATTTCACTCCTGGTTTAGCTTAAGCTTATTACTTTTTATCAGCCATAATAATTTAATAAATGAATAGAGATTATATGGCAAATGGATTAATTCTTCTCATTTGTGATGAGATCTCCTCTACATATAGAACAAAGATTGAGACAACAAAATATCAACAGCACAAAGAGAATCATCAATTCGATTCCCATAGGATTGACATTTTTTGAATGATATAGCCATCATACCAAAATCTATACAATTTGTTTAAATCAAAAACATTATCAAACGATGAAATATTTAACAGATCTCAATCAAGTCCTTAATTACTCAATTATGAAATAAATGAAAATAGCTGTCAAAATTAATTGTTCAAAAAATTAACCTGGCTTGAAAATGCTAATGAAATCCAATTTCTCCCTATTAAATTATCATTACCCACTTTAAAATATCAATATTATTTTATGCATTATAATCTACCAATCCATAATTTTGTATAATAATTAAACTGAATAAAAAAGAAAATCAAAAACACTAATATTTTGAATGATCATGTAGAATCAAAAAACTAACAACTTTAAATTTTTAATTATGATGAAAACTAATATGGACAATTAATATTTAGCCCCAAATATCAGAAGTAACTACTATAATTTATTTAAATTTGGAAGTAAAACATAATTTCACAATTTAAAGAAACTAATTGTTAATTGCAATCACAATATTATAATATGAATCAGAAGAAAAAATGCTAATTTACTAAAAGAGCAATTATAAATTGAAAAAATAAGTAATAATTCTTATAATTTTATTGAAATTTATTTAACTTAATAGAATCTGAAGAGACTAATATTAAAACCAAAGAATAGAATCATTTACATAAAACTTAAATTTGATTGAATTTAGTTTCAACCACTCTTAATAAAATGAAATTCCAAAATGTGAATCCTAAATTATTCAGACATATTCAGGTAAGTTTTTATTAAGAGATAATTAGAAAAGGACAGTCTTTTGAATTGACTTGATGATAATGGAAACAATGAAAGAAATTCGAAAAAAAATAACAAAGCCTCATCAACAGTTAAAATATATTGATTTTATAACATAGAATATAATCATAAAACAATTCAAGGCTACTTTGATAACATTTCCAACGGATCGAATAAGTGATAGCCATTCTCTAAATCTATAGAATTATCTGGTTTTATTGCTAATCTCTTTGTTTCTTTGTTAATTTAATATTCTTAATAATTGTTTTCCAGTTTCCCCCCTAATTAATGACTCTATTATAGGACTTAATCTCCAAACTGTTACTAAATAATAAATTATATCCTTGAAATTTCATACAAAATATTATTAAGTCTACATTTCTCTTTTGATCTTTCTAATAAAAAGTTATATTTATGTCTAAAATCTTCAACCATAAGTTTGGGATTGTTTTCAACATTCTTTTTGATTTCCAATTTATTAAATATTGTAAGTTTTACATTTTTTAATTCAGGGTAATACATTGAAATGATTTCATGAAGTAATTTATTTTCAAGTAGTTTATTGTTATAATATATAGCTAAATATTTTAATAAGAATATTAATTAAACAATAGAACCAACCTAAGCAAGAAATTGTCCTAATTTTGGCATTGTAACTAATTCTTTAACTTAAATACTATCTAATCTAAATAGATAGCATCCAAAATTTGTAAAGTTATAAGGCTGTTTTGACATTGATGATACAACATTAGAAGAAAAAAATGAATCAACTTACTAATTAATTAGTTCATAATTATTTAAGAACTAGTAGCTTTGATAATTATTAAATAAAAGACCATCATCAATAACTGTCTCTTGCTATTTCAACATAACTTATGAATATTATGGTTTAAAAATATCAAAAGCGTAGTAATATTGCTTATTGAATTCTTCCAATTCTCTTGTTGCATGGTTAAGTTGATTTAATTTTATACTTAAAAACAAGAACCCATGAAATTTTGATAGATAATCATCAATTGTTTTCTAATCAGCACAATAACTATTATCTTACAAAGTATTATTAGAACAACTTTCAAGTACAATCAAATATTGTTTCATCTCCTAATGATCCTAATCTGGTTCAACTTCATGATTTAACACTAAAGTTACATTCTCGAAAGATATTGTAAAAGGTTTCTCTTCGGTACTAAATAACGGGATAGGTTTATCTATTATTGCTGTATCAATAACTGTATATAAATGAGGAGTGATAATATTTTGTTATTTTCTGAATGGATCGACATCACCAGAGAAATCTTCTAACATCAAATCAATCATTGCAGTTTATACATGGAATTAAGCATATCCTATTGTCTCTTACTTAAAACTTATATTAGGTGGTATCAAATTGCTAACCCAAAATACAAAAACATATAAAAAATATGAAAGACTCAAGCTTCCTGCTATTAAAGTAAATATACCTCCAACTTTACTCTGAAAAATGGAAGTCTTTTCATTAGTAAGAAGATTAATAGGAACTCCAAAAATATCTATTTTATCAATAGTATTCAATATTTTATTCATTTTAATAATAATTATTTAGCCCTTTTAAATCAAAATAAATATTATTAATTTAAACTCCACCAGATAGAACTCCTTAAGGTTCCCTCAAATCCATAAACTAAACCTACTCCTTATTCTCCATTTAACACAAACTCATCAAGAAATAATAGCATCCTAGTATTCTGGCAATCAGCTTCATCATTCAATATACAAGCTCTATCAATTCTTTCTACTTACTTTATGCATCTCCTGATTGTTCTAACCACCGTTCACAGTAATTTAATAGGCTCTCATCATTTCTTAAACAACAGTTCTTTAAATAATTTTATTGTTTTCATTCTGAGTTTATTTTATTCCCTCCTTCTCATAGTTTTCATTTACTTAATACCCTACTTTCAGTTCCTTCTTTTATTCCCTCTAAGCTACATCCAACATTAACTTCATTTTCCCCCAAAAGCAATGTCTCTTTATTATTCAAATCAATACCTTGCCCTTAAATTCATGAGCAACTGTCTTTGAATAGCTTTTCAGCCTCTCCAAATAAATTTACATTTTAAGTTAATGAATAAGAGAAAATTCTAACAAAAATTTCTTTATCTAAATCAATTTAAACAACCTATAATTGATAACAATTATCTAGAAATTATTGAAATTCAACAATAGAAATCCTAAACTAAAGACTTATCCTTTAATTATACTACTTATGAGTTTGAATGATCTAAATTTATCTAAATCTACTAAATATATAATGTGTGTTTCCTGGATAAATTTACGTAGGTGAAATTTTATTTTATAACATTTTGATTTACTTTTATAATATTTATTTTTAAAATTCATTTACTACCTAGATATTAAAATTTTATAAAATTTCAATTAGCAACTATTAGAAAGAAACACTAAGCAGTGCCTTGATTGAATAAAACATATCCTTTAAAAGATATGTTCCTTTTTTATCTTCATTAGATATCGAAACATTGCATCTTATTTTGGATTAATAATGTTCTCATAATTAATCAAGGGTAATCATTTTAATGTTTAAGATTTTATTATTATAGTTAAATTCAAATGAATAGAATCTGTCAACTATGTACCAGATCACCCTGAAATACATTGAAAAAAATATTCAAACCTATTAAACAGGACTGAAACAAGTGCAAAAGTAATATTTTAATACCTTTTTGGAAGCAAAATTATATGGATTTAAAAAGTCAATTTATATATATTTGAAAAATAGAAAAAAAAATACCACCCCGAAGACTTGAACTCGGAACTTTACCTTAAAAGGGTAACGCTTTACCTCTAAGCTAGATGATATTCTTTTGAAAGTACTCTATAAAGTATTTTATAATTAATTTTCAAATCTTATTATATATTAAAAAATATAAATGATAATTAGTTTATAATTTATGGATTTCTATACAATTGAATAAATATATAATAACTTCTGAATGCATTTTAGATTCATTTTAGACTAAGTAAATTCATGAGATAAATGTTTTTTATTTATTTGATTTTAAAATAGTCACCTTTCCTACATTTTATGATTCTTAAATTAAAAAAAACTAGATTAATAAGATGGAGAATTTATAAAAATAATGCGTTGGTTTATTCAATTAAAATATTAATCAAAAAGAAATAATAATCTTCTTCTCATAATTGAATATCATAAAAATCAGATTAAATGTATATCATCTAATTATAAGAGCTAAATGTATTTTACTTTATTTAGGAAGAAAATTGATTAAGTTGAAAATAACAAACAGGTATATTTAAATTCATCATTTTCTGCTTTATAAATTTTGATTAATTTGTAATAAGTGATTTCATAAAGAATATTGATAAATTTTGTTTGCTGATTAACATTGATAGATATTTTTAGGCAATTTTTAAAAGAACCAAAAAAACTGATATCAATATAATTTAGCCTTTTCAATTAATCTAATATATCTTTTAAAGTATTTTTTCATAAAAGGGTAATTTTAATTTAAATATTTCTAAGCAAAAATAAACTAGTATGAAGTTGGGGAATATGTAGATGATTTGAGACATGGAACTTGGAAGATTATATATAATGATATAGAAAAGTGTTTTATTTGAGTATAAATAAAAGGGGTGGAGGAGAATTCTACTGTTATGATAAAAATAATAGAATAATAATAATGGATTTCATTTACTAAAGTAAGTTATTTTTATTGGTGAATATAAAAAATGAATGAGGATTGGAATTTGGGAAATTATTGAAATCAAGACCAAGTATAATGGTAAATATACATTGGAAGAAAGGTTGGAAGATGGGACATTATGGTAAAGTATAAAAAGTAAATCAATAAATATAAAAGAATAATTTTAGTGCAGAGAAGTCAAGGGAGAAAACAACTTGCAGAAATTAAATATGACCAATGAATAATTGCAAAAATTACATTAAAAAAGGGTTTAAGATTTTAAATGCATTCTTAATGATTTTTCGATTAATTATCCCATTTTTGTAATATTTTTGTATTAGATTTCAATAAAAATAAGAATATAAAAATATTTTGTTTTTGATATAAAAATTTGATGGCTTAATTAAATTGGATCAAAACAAAGCTTTATGTAAAATATTTAATTTAACAGAATAGAATAGATGTTATCTGTAATCAAATTGGTTTAACTAGTTCACATAAATTGAAGAAGCAGCAAAGTTATGATTAAATTAATTTTTATTATTCAGCTTTTCTCAAATTACTTTTAAATTGTAAGTCATCTTAAAAACTAATTTTGTAGTAAGACTAAAATAACTTGATAATAACTGTTTTGTATATCTACTCTTAATTGATATTTACCTGTAACACCCTCATAATTAATTTCGGAGTTTAGGGTTGAATACTACACACAGAAAGCCCAAATTTTGTTTTTTTGATTTGAGGTTTGTTGTTTAATTAATTCATGAGAAATAATTAATCATATTCATTTGAAACCTGATAAAAATTTTTAGAGATATAGTGTTGTTCATTTTGAAATATAACATGTCTTGAACTACCAATTAAAGTTTATCAAGAAAATGGCTGATCAAAAGGGATAGTTTTGAATTTATATATTTAAATGATTTGACTAGATACTTTTAATCCTATATAAATTTAATATCATTGAAAGAATAAATAAATAATTGATTAAATTTAAGAAAGTATGGTATTATATAAAATTAAAACACCGAACGCCTATTTTAATAAAAATCAATTAGAGTTTACTGATGAGAATGGTATACTTAGATGCCAAATTTGTATTTTCACACTATGGAAAAGGATTAGGTTGCCACTACATTAAATATTTTTATGATTAAAGATTTATAAATCCTCCTAGAGGTAATTAATTATTAGTATTAAAGAATGCATTCAAGATTGTCTGTAATGAAAATAAGTACTGTATGGATACTGATCACAGATTCAAAATTCAAAATACTTGTGTCTGTAAGGGTTTTTATTTCGATGCAGGATTGCATGTTTACAAAAGTAATAATAGGTTTTATTAAATAGAATGCAGTTATAAGTGTAAAGAATGCTAAAAATAATCTGAAAAGATGTATTTCTTGTCACGATACTGATTAATTTAGAGAACTGAAAAATAAAATTAAAAAATTAAAATGTGGCCACGTGCCAGTATTTTAAAAAATTCTTTGAGTGATGGCTCCAAGAGTGTTTACATTCGGTAAGAGGGCCTGAGTTCAAGTTAACTGAGCAAATAACTTAAGGAATCGAGGGGATGTCAAGTTATAGACCCCTCTTCACATGATTAATAAGAAGCTTCCTTCATTAAATTACTTAGCTGGAATGTACACTAAATGACATGGAAGAAA
>JPFL01000579.1:0-28812 GCA_000733385.1 Paramecium biaurelia
GACAAAGAAATTTTCAATAAATTTCGTTTAAAATATGGTTTTTGACTTAAATAAATAGAATCAATTTCTTTTTTTATTATCTCATTAAAAGATTTATCTATCTTATTGAATTTCCTCGGAGGAGGAGGTGGTGGTAGAATACTTTCATAATATTTTACATCAATTTTTGGAATAATTTTTCCAACATATATTAAATTATCACCACCTAAATTACCATCTTCATTAAACTCCTGTATTTTCATTTGAGTATTTTTCGGGTAAACCAGGGTAATGTCATCAGCAAAAGTTTTCTCTTGACAACTGATGATGAATAGTGAAATGAAAAGAAGATAGAATGTTTTCATGAATTAGTTTTATCAAAGATATAAAATTAATATATTCGTTTAAAATTTTCCTCCCAATGAAAAAAATCACACTACTATTACTTGTTCAAACCGTATTTTCTTTTGCTCAAGATTTCAAAACGCCTTACGAAAAAGGCAACGGAAATCAAACCACCACCTACGAAGAAATGGTAAAATTCTATGACGATTTAGACAAAAACTTCGAAAGCATTTCCGTAGTAGAAAAAGGAAAAGATGACAACGGAGAACCAATTAGAGTCGTAATTTTTGATAACTCAAAAAAACAAAATATTCACGTAATTTTCATCAATAATGGAATTCATCCTGGTGAAAGTGACGGAATTGATGCTACCATGATGCTGATACGAGATTTGGCTTTAGGAAAAATAAAAGTTCCACAAAACACCAAAGTTGCCGCGATTGAAGCCTATAACATTTCTGGGATGTTGAGAAGAGGTAAATTTTCAAGAGCCAATCAAAACGGACCAGAAGAATACGGTTTTCGTGGGAATGCCAAAAATTTTGATTTGAACAGAGATTTTATCAAAAATGATACAGAAAATGCCAAAGCTTTTCAAGAGATTTTTCATTGGCTAAAACCGATTTATTTTATTGATAATCATGTAAGTAACGGCGCAGATTATCAGTACACTTTTACGTACATTTCTACCAACAAAGAAAGATTGGGCAATTCTCTCGGAACGTATTTTCACAATGAAATGCAACCGAAACTGATTCAAAATATGGAGAAATCTAAAATTTTGAACGTTCCTTACGTCAATATTCACGGAGATTCTCCCGATGATGGATTTCCTACGTTTATGGATTCTCCTCGTTACGCAACAGGTTACACTACCCTTTTCAATATTCCGGGAACAGTGGCAGAAACGCACATGCTAAAACCTTATAAAGACCGTGTAAAAGCAACGTATGAATACATGAGATACTCCATCAATTTTGTAGACGAAAACTACAAAGAAATTTCTAAAAAAATGATGGAAGAATTGACCAATTATTTACCAAATAAAAAATACGCAATTCGTTGGAAATTAGACAGCACCAAATACAGTTATATTGATTTCAAAGGATATGAAGCTGGGAAAAAACCAAGCGAAATTTCAGGAAAACCAAGACTTTTCTACGACAGAAATAAACCTTTCTCCAGAAAAGTAAAATTCTTTGACACTTACAAAGCAGATAAAGAAATTACAATCCCAACCTATTACGTGATTCCAAAATCTGAAGGGAAAATCATAGAAAATTTAAAACGCAATCAAATCCAATTCAAAGAATTACAATCTGATTCGTTGATAACAGTTGAATCTTATAAAATCGTAGATTTTAAAACCGTAAAAAAACCTTACGAAGGTCATTACTTGCATTTCGATACTCAAGTTTCATCAGAATTAAAGACCAAAAAATTCAGAAAAGGAGATTATTTGGTTTCTACAAAACAATCTGGCGTGAAATTACTTTTAGAAACGCTAGAACCAGAAGCAGTTGACTCTTATTTTAACTGGAACGAGTTCGATGGAATTTTGGGGCAAAAAGAATATTTTTCTGACTACGTTTTCGAAGATACTGCCGCCGAATTATTAAAAACCAACAAAGCGTTAAAAACTGCTTTTGAACTGAAAAAAGCTTCAGATGCTAAATTTGCAGAAGATGGAGCAGCGCAATTAGATTGGGTTTATAAAAATTCAGAATATTACGAAGGTTCTGTAAATCAATATCCTATTTATAGAATTAGATAATTTTTAATTTATTGAAAACTAAGAACATCCGCAATCTTTATCGCAATGCGTTCTTTTACTATCGAATTTCTTTGGAGAAAAAGTTTTTTTGATAATTTTATAAATAGAATAAGATGCCGCTAATAAAGCCGCAAAAATGATAACGTATTGAAGGACTAAACTTTCCATGACAAAAATCTTATTACAAAATTACATAATTATTTTGAACTATTCTAAATAAAGATTAATTTTGTCTCATGGATTTCAGAACTAACCCTTATTTCAATCTTGTTGTTCCAACCATGGAGAGCAAAAATTACGAACAATATTGTGGCAAAAAGAAATGTTGCAAGAAATTTAAGAAAGGGAAAAGATGTAAAAAATGCCCAGGAAGAGATAAAATTTCATAAACCTAAATCACATTTCTTTCTTATCTTTGAATAAATTCATTTATCATGAACAGAGATTATATATTTGATTTGCTGAATCAGCAAATTGCAAAAGAACAATACGCGGCGCAATTGTATCTATCCATGAGCGCTTGGTTTTTAGAACAAGATTTAGACGGAATTGCCAATTATTTCAGAGTTCAATCTAAAGAAGAACTGATGCATTCAGAAAAATTCTTTGATTATTTGAACGATATCGGTGGAAAAATTGTGCTACAAGAAGTAAAACAACCTCCTCATGATTTCAAAGATGCTTTAGAAATTTTTGAAAAAGCTTTAGAGCACGAAAAATTAGTAACCAAAAGTATTTTTGACATTGTAAAAGCTGCTAATGATGCAGGAGACTACTCTACTGCTGCTTTCTTACAATGGTTTGTGAATGAACAGGTAGAAGAAGAAGCCAATGCTTCTCAATTGATTTCGAAAATTAAAATGGTGAAAGACAATCCTTCTGCTTTGTATCTTTTTGATCAAGAACTGGCGAAACGCGTTTTCGTAGCTGAATAAAATGAAAAACTGCTTTTAAAAGCAGTTTTTTTTATTTGAAAAATTGGTAAACCAACATGGAAGCTAGATAAGCTAAACCAGACATGAAAACCAACTGAATCGCCGTCCATTTCCAAGATTTTGTTTCTCTGTAGACTACAGCAATGGTAGAAATACATTGCATCGCAAAAGCGTAGAATATAAGAATGGAAAGTCCTGTTGCAAAACTGAAGACTTTTTCGCCATTCGGTTTTACATCACTTCTCATTTTTTCGATGACCGATTTTTCTGGAGCATCATCATCAAGACTGTAAAGCGTTGACATTGTGCCAACAAACACTTCTCTCGCTGCAAAACTGGTAAGAATTCCCACTCCCATTTTCCAATCGTAACCCAATGGTGAAATCACAGGTTCCATTTGCTTCCCAATTTTAGCCAAATAAGAATTTTCTAACTTTACATCTGAATGATGTTCTAAAATATGGAAATCATCTTTCGGTCCGAAATAACTTAGAAACCAAAGAATCACACTTACCGCCAAAATAATTTTTCCAGCACCTGTAATAAATTCCCAAACTTTACCTAAAACCAATTTGAAATCATATTTCCAAAGTGGCATTTTATAAGTCGGCAAATCCATTACCAAGAAGGTTTTTCCTTTATTTTTAATGAAATATTTTAAAATAAATGCAGCTATAAGCGAAGTCGCAAATCCTAGAAAATACATTCCAAGAAGCGCAATCGCTTTATATTTTACGCCAAAGAAAGTTCCATCAGTAAAAATAAGTGCAATAATGATACTGTAAACCGGAAGTCTTGCAGAACACGTCATAAAAGGTGTAATGAGAATCGTGATGAGTCGCTCTTTTACGTTTTCGATGTTTCTGGTACTCATAATTGCAGGAATGGCACAAGCTGTTCCCGAAACGAGCGGAACAATACTTTTTCCGTTTAAACCAAACGGTCGTAAGAATCTGTCCATCAAGAAAATAACTCTTGCCATGTAACCAGAATCTTCTAATAAATACAAGAAATATAAAAGAATCCCGATTTGTGGCGCAAAAATCACAATTCCGCCAATTCCTGGGATAATTCCGTCAGAAATTAATGAATTCAATGGACCTTCTGGAAGCCAAGTACTGGAAGTTTCAGACAACCAAGCAAAAGCGGCATCAATCCAATTCATAGGATATTCTGCAATGAAAAATACACTTTGGAAAATGGTGAGTAAAATAATCCCAAAAACCAAATATCCTAAAATAGGATGTACTAAAATTTTGTCTAATTTTTCGGTGAGAAGTTCCTTGAATTGAGGTTTTTTAGAAATGGTTTGAGAGATAATTCCGTCAATTTGTTGGTATCTTCTGATGGTTTCCTGCACTTGTAAACGTTTCGGAACCATACATTTTCTGTCTTCTTGATTCAGTTGTGTTTTTACACTTTCTAATTTGCCCAAATAAGTATCTGCAGCAATAAGTGTCCAAACTTTATAGAAATTATTCTCTTCGATTTGTCTTGAAATCTTGAAAACCAATCCTAAATTTTCTGAAGGAATATCAAAATAAGGCTTATCCGAAACCGAAAATTCATCTTTAAAAATTGATTCTCTTATTTCATCAATCCCAATATTCTTTTTGGCATTGGATTCTAGAATATTTTGACCAAGAAGTTCGCTCAGTTTTTTAGAATCAATATGTAAACCTCTTTTCTCTGCCAAATCTACTTGATTAATCACCATCAAAACAGGAATTCCCAAATCTTTAATTTGCTGATAAAGCAGTAAGCTTCTTTTGAGATTCAGCGCATCTGCAATGTAAATTACACCGCTGTATTTTTCTTGTTCTTCAATCAAATATTTGGTGAAAATAGCCTCGTCTTCTGAAGTGGGATAAATGCTGTAAGAACCTGGCAAATCTACAATTTCTACTTCTTCGTTTTTGTATAGGTAAGTTCCCTCGTGTGAAGCAACGGTAACTCCAGCATAATTTCCGGTTTTTTGGTTTTTGTTACAAAGCAAATTGAAGATGGTAGATTTTCCTACATTGGGATTTCCTACCAAAAGAATATGTTTTTGTTTTTTTGCTGAGTTCGGCATATAATTTTCCAAATTTCAGTAGAAATTTTGGTTTAATTTTCTGGTTCTACGAAAATAAATCTCGCTTCTTCTTCACGAAGAGCAACTCTCGTTTTTTCTTCTCCGTATTCTATGTACAGAGGACCGCTAAAAGGCGCTTGATGTAAGATAACAAATGATGTTTCTGGCAATAATCCCATTTCGATAATCTTATTGGGCATCTGCAAGTTTTCGTTATCATAACCTTTGATTTTCCCCTTTTTATTTCGAGGAAAACAGCACAATTTATTTGAAATATTTGTCTGCAAGATTTCTATAATTAATTGAGGAGCAAATATACTTTATTTATTTTAATTCTAAATAAGACTTCCATAGTTTTTTTCAAAAGAATTGCTGATTAAAAACATATTCTCACGAAAAACGATTCTCAAATTGATGAAATGAAAAAGTATTTTAAAAATTAAACCCTCTTTTCGAAAAAATTCTTCCTAAATTTGTTGAAAACTCATTCATTATGAATATGCTGTACACCAAATCATTCGAAACTCCTCTAGGTAAAATGATAGCTTTTGCCAATCAAAATGCCTTGCTTCTTCTCGATTTTGAAGATTCTAAATATTTCGAAAAGCACATGGAAGAAATTTCGCAAGGTTATGGCGTCATCAAAACATCCAATAACAGAGTTTTAAAACTTCTGGAAAAGGAATTGAGCCAATATTTCAAAGGAAAATTGACAAAATTCACCGTTCCTGTAGAATTTACGGGTACAGATTTTCAGAAAAAAGTTTGGGAAGAATTGCAGAACATCAGTTTTGGAGAGTACAGAAGTTATCAATCTCAAGCTGATGCTATGAAACGCCCAAAATCGGTAAGAGCAGTTGCCAATGCCAATTCTAGAAATAAATTATGTTTAGTGGTTCCTTGTCACCGAGTAATTGGCAAAAATCTTTCATTAACGGGTTATGCTGGTGGCGTAGAAAGAAAAGCGGCGCTTTTAAAACTTGAAGGAATAGAATTGACGTTCTAAATAAAAAAACTCCTCCAAAAGTTTGGAGGAGCTCTATAAAATCAGTCAAAGACTGTTATTTTAACTCAGAGATAATATTTACAGTTTCTTGTAGGTAAATATCTCTTTTCAGATTTTTCATCCAGTTTTCAGATTTTTTAGCAAAAACCTCATCGGTTTTTCCTCTGGCAACTTCGTCTGCATGAAGGGCAAAGTTTAATCCGTTATTGTATTTAATCAGTGGTTTAAATTTATCAATCTGTGCTTTTCTAGTTTTCATCACCGCTTCAAATTCTTTTAGATTAAGAGAAATCTTTTCTTCTTTGTCTAATTTCTCTCTCCACTGTGCAGATTCTAGCAACAATTGATAAAATTTATTTTGAGCCATTCTTGACTGACTGTTTTTCGCCAAATCTGCAACATTTATTGGATTACTCACCGTAAAACTGCTAGAGTTTACTTGATCCCAAGGTAAAGCATAATTATCAAATCTTTCGCCGATTTCTTCATAAGAGAATACATCTTTCATCGGGATATCAGAGTCTACTCCTTTTAACTGCGTAGATTTTCCATTAATTCTATAGAATTTCTGAATGGTTAATTTCAATGAACCAAAATCATCCGTACTGTTTAAAAATCTATTTAGTTCTACGAAAGTTTGCACCGTTCCTTTCCCGAAAGAATTAGGAGAACCAACAATCACCGCTCTTCCGTAATCTTTCATCGCACCTGCTAAAATTTCAGAAGCCGAAGCCGAAAGTTCGTTTTGCATGATTACCAATGGCCCAGTCCAAATTGGGTCATTTTGTTTGTTTCTCATCACCTGAACTCTACCGTTTCCGTCTTTTACCTGAACAACTGGTCCGTTATTCATGAAAAGTCCCATAATATCTACCACTTCGGTAAGAGAACCACCTCCGTTATTTCTTAAATCAAGGATAATTCCTTCTACATTTTGAGCTTTTAGTTTAATGAGTTCTGCTTTTATGTCGTCTGAAGCATTTCTTCCTTTAGCATCTTCAAAATCTGCATTGAAACTTGGCAAATTGATGAATCCATATTTTTTACCATTCGCTCCATTGATGATGATACTTCTCGCAAAAGTGTCTTCTATCGCTACTTCTTCACGAATCATTTTCACTTCTTTGATGGTTCCGTCTTTTTTCTTGAGCGTAAGAACTACTTCTGTTCCTTTTTCGCCACGGATAAAACGTACTGCTTCATCTACCAACATTCCCGTTACATTAATTGGTTCTTCTCCTTTTTTAGACTGAACTTTTAGAATTTCGTCTCCTTCTGAAATCTGTTTCGATTTCCAAGCTGGAGCGCCAACTACCAATGTTCCGATTTTTATTTTTCCTTTGCTTTCTTGAATCGTTGCCCCAATTCCAATCACTTTTCCTACGAAATTCACATCAAAATCTTCTTTGTCTTGAGGTGAAAAATAATTGGTATGTGGATCAAAAACTTCGGTGTAAGCGTTCATGTAAACCGAGAACCAATCCATTTTTTTACGTTTTTGGAATCTCTTAAACATAGAAGTCATTAAATCTTTTACTTCTTCCGTCGCTTTTACTTGTTTCTGCGCTGGAGTAAGAATTTCTAACTTAATGGTATCTTTCAGTTTCAGACGGTTTACACTGTCTTTTTTCTCACGTTGCGTTTCTTCTTTCGCATTGAGTGTTTCTATTTCTTGAAGAATATTGTATTTGATGAATTTTTTCCACTCGTTTTTTAATTCTTCTTGATTCTGAGGATATTTTTTCAGTTTTGGTTCCAGAATTAATTCGTCATTTTCTTCAAAATTAATCGGTTTACTCAAGATTTCTTGAGAATATTTTTCGATTTCTGCGGTTCTGTCGTACAATTTATCAACCGTCAACTTATAAAAAGTTAGGTCGCCTCTGTTCAGATAATCGTCTAATTTGGTTCTGTGTTTGCTGAATTCATCTACTTCTGACTGCAAGAAAAATCTTTTTCCTGGGTCTATCATCTCCATGTATTTATCATAAACATCAGCAGAATAAGCATCATTAATCGGCTTAGGCGAATAATGCAGATAAGAAAGCGTATTTTTTACACTTATCATAATCGTTTGCATCTTCTCGTCATCATTCTGTGGTGCATTAAAACAGAACATGAGCGTGATTAACGGTGCGAAAAATAATAATTTATTGAGTTTGAAATTTTTGAACATATTGTTAAAAGTATTATTGGGTATAAGTTATATATTGATAAAGTTTGTTACAATGATTTAATGAGCATTTTTTTTAACACATAAGTCACATAAAGATTTAACATTGAAAATATACAATAGAACAAATAAGAAGAAAATCAAAGATTTTCAAAAACTAATGTGCTCTCATGTTTCTTTATCCTGTTTTTTTAATCAACTTATGTGTTAAGAAATAAATTTTTGACTGGTAAATTTATAACAAAATAAGCACCAAATTTAATGCCTTATTCAAAAATAGCGCTAATTTTTTAATTAAATTTGTCTAAAATTAAAATTTATATGAAAAAACCTTTGATACTGGTAACCAATGATGACGGAATTACCGCTCCAGGAATTAGAAATTTGGTGAATTTTATGAACGAAATAGGCGAAGTAGTTGTAGTTGCGCCTAATTCACCTCAATCTGGAAAAGGACATGCCATTACCATCAATTCTACCCTTACTTTCGAAGAAATAAATTTAGAAGGACCTCAGCGTGATTATTCACTGAGCGGAACTCCTGTAGATTGCGTAAAATTTGCCCTAGATAAAGTCTTGACCAGAAAACCAGATTTAGTGGTTTCGGGAATTAATCACGGTGCTAATTCTTCGATTAATGTCATTTATTCTGGTACCATGTCTGCCGCAGTAGAAGCAGGTGTAGAAGGTTTACAGTCTATAGGATTTTCTCTGCTGGATTTTGCGTGGGATGCAGATTTCTCACAATGCAAAGACTATATCCAGAATATTGTGAAAAAAGTTTTAGAAAATCCTTTGCCAAAAGGAATTGTGCTGAATGTAAACATCCCAAAACTTAAAAAAAAAGAAATAAAAGGCATCAAAGTTTGCAGACAAGCCCAAGCAAAATGGGAAGAAAGCTTTGACGAACGTGTAAATCCTCATGGTAAAAAATACTATTGGCTCACAGGTTATTTTAACAACCAAGACGAAGGAAAAGATGCCGATGAAAACGCACTTGCCGATGGTTACATCTCAGTAGTTCCCGTGAAATTTGATTTAACCGCCCATGAATATTTACAGGAATTGGGAGAGGTTTTGAATGGGTAAGATAAAAGTTTTTCTAAGTGAAAACTTTTGTATATTTGAATGATATGGGAAAATCCCACAAACGGAAGTAAACTCCCTTCGTGGTAATTCGCAAATCCGCCGAACCGTTATCTGCAATAACATCCAAACTCTCTGTTAAAATGAAAATCATAATAACTTTATTTCTATTTTTCATCAATTTTCAATTTATTAAATCACAAATTATTAAAAATGATTGTGACAAAAATATTTTGAACTCAAAAGAATTGGAAAAATGTATAAATGACTCAATTTATATTCTTGACTTTGAACCAAGAATAAATTATGTTTCAAAATTGACGACTGAAATATTGCCAAAATACAGAAAACAGCGAAATATTTTAGAGGTTGAAAAATCATTTAAAACAGAGTTAAACCAATTAAAAAAAATTTATGATTCTGTTTCCACTAAAAAAATAGACACTTTCTTAAAAGACAGTTACAAAAATGGACAATATGTAAGTCCAAAAGGATATTTATCTACAATGATAGCGATGCAAAGTTTCAAATTGTATCCCGATACTTACGCAATGTTAGTGAATAGAACTCACATAATATTAAACCCTGAAACTTCAGAAAAAAACCTAAAACTTTACGAAAATTTAATTGACAAAATATACAATAAAATTCCTAATAATAAAAAATTAGAAATAATTAAAATTGTAACACAACTTCGAAAAGAAAAAAAGAATATTCAAATAAATAGATTTATTGTATTATTTCAAGATGATGAAATACTTACAAACGAAAGAAATAAATATGATGTAATTGACTATTTATTATGGACAACTTAAAATGTTACTGCAGATAACATAGTATTTGCAAAAGGCAGTTTGAAGGAATAATAGAACTATTTGTAAAATTTGTCAGCAACTTGCTTTTCCACTACATGTTTTTTTTTATAATTTAGTCCCTTGGAAAAAGCAATTTGCTTCGTTTTAGATAAATTTAACTTTCAGATAAATTTAGCCAATCGATTGCCAATATTTTTTCTGTTAACGGAAATAAAATTCAATACTTTACCCAAATGAAAAAAAAACTTTTAATCTTAACTTTTCTTGGACTTTTATCTTCTTGCAGAAATGATAACGAACAAGATAATTCTGAATCTAAAATTATTGGAAAATGGAATTTCAATAAAACTGTAGTTAAATCTGGAAAAAATTCTTCAATAATTTTAAGTACAGAAAACTTTGACTCTTGTCATAAAAAATCAACATTAGAATTTACCTCAAACAGAATGATTGAAATTTTATATGACTTGGTTAGTAATACTTGCACATTAACTTCAAATGAATCGACAAATTATTCTATTGACTCAAACAATAATATAGTCTTCGATGGCGAGTCTTCTAAAATAATTTCTGTAACCTCAAAGGAATTAGTCTTGCTTGATGATGATTCATATGATTTTAATCATGATGGAACAAATGACCAATTTTTACTTTACTTAGATAAATAATGTACTTCCCCGATGTCGCAAATTCACAATCAGTAACTTAAAAAAATAAACTCCCAAAATCCGCAAAAAGCGGATTTTTTTATGGGATATCCTTTGAGTTTTCTAGCAGTCAAATAGGAGTTTTGCTTGGTGTTTGTTCATGGTTTGTTCGTGTTTCCTTCGAATCAGCCTCGAAAAAGTACCCTAAATTACGAACAAACCACGAACAAACGTAAAACTTGAGTCAACTTTGACCCAAATGAAACTCCAGAGAATTGCTCTGCTTTCTAAATCATTTTGAATTATACATTTGTCGAATTTTTCTGCTCAACAAATCCAAAAATTCCTTATTTTTAACAAAATAATTTTACCAAATGCGCATAGAATATGATATAAAATTGGGCTTCAAAGACGTGATGTTTCGCCCAAAACGTTCTACTCTTAAATCTCGTTCTCAAGTAAGTCTGGAAAGGGAATTTATCTTTAGAAATTCTAAAAAAACTTGGCGTGGTGTTCCCATTATCGCTGCCAATATGGATACAGTAGGGACTTTTGAAATGGCAACGGTTCTTGCAGAAGAAAAAATCATTACCGCCATTCATAAGCATTATACGCTAGAAGAATGGTCGGCTTTTCTAGAAAATTCTCCAGAAAGCATTTATCAATATATTGCCATCAGCTCTGGAACAGGAAGCAGTGACGAAGAAAAAATTAAAGAAATCATCAGTAAATTCCCAAAGATAAATTTCATCTGCATCGATGTAGCCAATGGTTATTCGGAACATTTTGTGAATTTTGTAAAAAAAGTTCGCGCAGATTTTCCAGATAAAACCATCATCGCAGGAAATGTGGTAACTGGCGAAATGGTAGAAGAACTCATTTTAGCCGGTGCAGATATTATAAAAGTAGGAATTGGCCCTGGTTCTGTGTGTACTACTCGAGTGAAAACTGGAGTGGGTTATCCTCAACTTTCGGCGATTATAGAATGTGCTGATGCAGCGCATGGTTTGGGTGGACATATCATCGGTGATGGTGGTTGCAAAGTTCCGGGAGATGTAGCCAAAGCTTTTGGTGGAGGCGCAGATTTCGTAATGCTAGGCGGAATGTTTGCTGGTCACGACGAAAGTGGCGGTGAAATGGTAGAAGAAAACGGCAAAAAATTCAGATTGTTTTACGGAATGAGTTCTAAAACAGCCATGGAAAAACACAGTGGCGGCGTTGCAGAATATCGCGCTTCTGAAGGGAAAACTGTAAAGGTAAAATACAAAGGACCAGTTGCGGAAACGGTGAAAGACATTTTAGGCGGAGTTCGCTCCACTTGTACGTATGTTGGCGCTTCTCAACTCAAGGAATTATCGAAAAGAACCACCTTTATCAGAGTGCAAGAACAGCATAATGAAGTCTTTGGTAACGAATAGCTTAGATAAAAAAACTTTTTATTTATGTTAATGCAATTATTTTATTTGTAATAGCCAATTGAAATGGTAATTATTATCTAAACTACTGTAAATCAAAGGATTTCTAATCAATTTTTTTGGAGATAAAAAATATTATTTTTATTTTTGCACTCGAAAACACAAGTGCTCCAATAAAATATAATTCTTTGAATTATAATGGCTTAATCCTCGAATTACTCGAGGATTTTCTATTTTAGAAGAGTTTCTCTCAGTTTTTGGGCTGCTTTTTTTACTTCAGTACTCCAATCATCTACTGCGTTTCCATCTGCCCCATCAGAAATATATTTAACACACAAAAATGGTAATTTTTCTTCTTTGCACACTTTAGCCAAAGCAAAAGCTTCCATTTCTATCACGTTGTATTCTGTATTATTGTGTTCCATTTCGAATTGGTCTCCGCTTCCGCAAATTCCATTCGGAACATCTTCTAAAGCGATGCCGTGTTCCAGAATAATTTCTCCATTCGCAAAAGGCGTTTCAAACTTTTGAAAACCGAGTGCCATCACATCCATATCTCTTTGGATAAATTGGGTACAACATACCACATTTCCCTTATTAAAAGCCGTGCTTCCTGCAGTTCCCAGATTGATGACAATATCGGGATTGTACTTTTCTATGCCTTTAAAAAGATGATATGCTGCATTAATCTTCCCAACTCCAGTAAAAATTTTCTGAAAATCATTAAACTCTTCTTGTGCTTCTACTTCTAAAGCAAAAACCAGAAGTGGATTTTGGTAAATGGTTCCGTTGATATTTATTTCTTTCATTTTATTTATTTTTTTAAACGCAAAGAATATCATCTATCCAAACTTTTCTAAGAAAGCAAAGTTCATTCGCTAGCGAATGGTAAAAGCTTATGGAAATCAACTTGTTGATTCAATCTTTGCTTCCTTTTTATCGTTTTAATCTAATTTGCTTTGCGTTTTAAGGCTTTAAAAATGAAAAGACTTCCGAAGAAGCCTTTTGTATTTATTAATTGATTTTCAATATTTTAAGTAAGCATCCCGCCATCTACATTCATGACTTGACCAGTAACATAAGCAGACATTTCACTTCCGAAGAATACACATGCATTGGCTACATCTTCTGGAGTTCCGCCACGTTTTAAAGGAATGGCATCTCTCCAACCTTGTACGGTTTTCTCGTCTAAAACAGCAGTCATTTCAGTTTCTATAAATCCTGGCGCAATTGCATTACATCTGATATTTCTAGAACCCAATTCCAAAGCTACAGATTTTGTAAAACCAATTACTCCTGCTTTAGAAGCCGCATAATTCGCTTGTCCTGCATTTCCTTTTACCCCAACTACAGAAGTCATGTTGATAATAGAACCGCTTCTTGCTTTCATCATTGGTTTAATCACGGCTTTGGTCAAGTTGAAAACAGAATCTAGATTTACTTTGATAATCGTATCCCAATCTTCTTTTGACATTCTGAGCATTAAATTATCTCTGGTAATTCCTGCGTTATTGATTAAAATATCGATTTTTCCAAATTCTGCCATTACATCATCTACCAATTTCTGAGCTGCTTCGTGGTCTGAAGCATCTGATTGATAACCTTTGATTTGTGTAACAGAACTTAATGATTTTTCTAATTCTTGTGCTTTTTCTACAGAACCAGCATATGTAAAAGCCACTTTTGCACCTTGTGCTGCAAAAACTTCTACAATTCCTTTTCCGATTCCGCGAGTACCTCCTGTGATAAGAGCCACCTTTCCTTCAAGTAGTTTCATTTTATATCAAGTTTAATATTTCAATATGAATTTCTGCAAATGTAAGAGAATTTATTCATTCTGTATTTATTGCATAATGATAAGACTTTAAATTGCGTTATTGACTATTCATTTAAACCTTTTCCCTCAAAGATTTTTGGTTTTAGTTTTTCTATTCTTGAAATTCTAGTCGCCGATTGTTTTGCAGACGCAAAATGCAGTAAATATGCGCGTTGTCTACCAGGAGTTAAAGATTTAAATGCCTTTTCAAATTCTTTATCTTGGCTAAAAATTTCTTCTAATTCTTCGGGTAATTTTTGTTGTTCTATTGTTTTGAAAGTAACTTTTGCTCCAGATTTTTCGAGGGCAATCATTTCTTTGATGTAGTCTTTCAAAATAGACTCTAATTCATTGATTTGATGTAGATTAGTAAACTTTATAATTTTTGCTGATTGTGTGTTTTGACCTGCAAATTGTAAGATTTTATGTTCGTCTTTCAGCAAAACTCCTTTGAAAAAACTCAATGTACAAAAGTCTTTGAAACTACCCAAAATAATAATATTGCTTCCATCAAAAGAATAACACGGTTGATACCATTTTACCTCCTCCGTTAAACCACAATCCAAAACAATAGAACGAAGTTTCGAAAGTTCTTCTTTCCAGTTTTTATTTTTGGTAATAAGTTCTTCTACGGTGGGTTTCATTTTAATAATATTCTCTCGCAGATTTAGCAAATTAAGCAGATTTTTAAATTTAAAATCAATTTCATTTGTACAATCAGCCTAATCAGCGAGAATTAAATGGTGTTATTCACAATTAAAACAATTTCGCCTTTCAGTGTTTTACTTTTAGAAAAAGCAATGAGTTCGTCAATGGTTCCGCGCTTGGTTTCCTCGAATTTTTTAGAGATTTCTCGGCTTAAACTTACTTTGGTATTTTCTCCGAAAAATTCTTTAATCTGTTCTAAAGTAGTATTAATTTTATGCGGACTTTCGTATAAAACGATAGTTTTTTTCTCTTCCGCGAGTTGCTTGAGTTTGGTTTGTCTGCCTTTTTTTTGAGGTAAAAATCCTGCGAAATAAAAATCGTGATTCGGTAAACCAGAAACCACCAAAGCCGGAACAAAAGCAGTTGCACCAGGAAGACAAATCATTTCCAAATCTTCATCTGCACAAGCTTTTCCAAGCAAATATCCAGGATCTGAAATTCCCGGAGTTCCTGCATCGGTAATAATGGCAATGTTTTGTCCAGATTTTAAATCTGCAATTACTTTTTCCGTTGCAGTATGTTCATTATGAAGATGATACGATTTTAGAGGTTTTGAAATTTCGTAATGTTTCAACAAAATTCCCGAAGTTCTGGTGTCTTCACAAAGGATATAATCTACTTCTTTCAGCACTTTTATCGCTCTGAAAGTCATATCTTCTAGGTTTCCAATCGGTGTTGGAACAAAATATAGGATTCCGCTCATTTTATTTTTTTATCCAGCCTACTTTACTATCACTCTTCACATTCGGAAAAATATCATCTTTTGTTTTAGCAACTCCATCTAACCCAACAGAATAAAGTGAATATTTATCTCCCAAATTTTCATAAATAAAGATATCTTTTTCACTTGAATTTAAGCCTTTTATGGGATCCTGAATATTAACAAGAGTATCACCATTTTGAAGCTGTTTTAAACTATCTGGATATTTTCCATTTTCTAACTTAAAATATTCAATATCTTTAACTAATTCATTAACTTGATATTGTGATAATTCTGCCCAACTTTCTCTTACTTTACTAGACTTTTCAATTCCGAAATACATGAAAGAATACACGAAAACGGTAAAAACCATGCATAAAACTCCGATAATAATTAGCTTTTTGTCTTTGTATTTAATTAATCCATAAAGAGTTAAACCAATTCCAACAAAAAAACCAACTAAAGGAATAAAACCTAATAAACCTAACAAATAAGGAGGTTTATTCATTTCTTTTGAAACATTCTTTGGATTTGGATTTGCATTTTCAAATTCTAACATATCAAAATTTTACAATTTCTCATACAAATCTTTACAAAATTCCTCCAAGCTAGGATCTCTCGCTCCCATCAACAATAAAACCGAATTTTCTGATAATGAAGGCTTTACCTTTTCTAAAAACTGATTTCTATCTTCTACAAAAAAAGCTTTTTTGCCTTTCGCTTTTATGTCTTCAATTAAATCATTCGCAGAAATATCTTTCTCAGCGGTTCCGCCTGCGTAAAAAATTTCGCTCATCCAGATTTCATCATTTTCACGAAGTGTATTCGAGATTTCTTCTACAAAATCTTGTCTCAAAAATCTTGTCGGTCCATAACCATGCGGTTGAAACCAAGCCACCAATTTTTCTGCCAAAGGTTGACAAGCCTTAATACTTGCTGCACATTTTGCAGGATTGTGAGCATAATCATCAATCACCCAAACTCCATTTTTTTGTCCTAAAATCTGATGACGACGATAAATTCCTTCGTATGTTGATAAACTTTCGGCACAAGTTTTTAAATCAACCCCAATTTGATTGGCTACCGCAACTGCAGCCGTAGCATTTTCTACAGTGTGCTGTCCGATTGCGTTCATTGTAAACTCTTGATTGTCAATTTTAAAGCTTAATTTAAAACCTTCTTGTTTGAAGTTTTTAGCTGTAAAACCTGCCTCAGTTTCAAAACCGAAATCGTTATTTATATTCGCCGACAAAGTTTTGGCTAATGCATTCGATTGATTTACAATAAATAAGCTATTCGTATTATTTTTAAAAATCGTGAAAAGTTCTATCAATTCATCAATTTCTTGATGGTCTTTATCTACGTTAAGTAAAAGTCCAATTTCTGGTTCGTATTGAACAACCGAACCATCGCTTTCATCAGCTTCTATAATGAGCCAATCTCCTTTCCCAACGTAAGCATTGCCAATTTTTCCTTGTTTGATAATGCTCGTTAAACCCGCTCCAGAAATAATAGACGGTTCTAAACCTGCATCCAACAAAATTTGAAAAAGCATTGCCGAAGTGGTTGATTTTCCAGAAGTTCCCGCAACTGCAACCGTTTTTTTACTTTTCGCAATCATAGCGAGAAGTTGACTTCTTTTAATAATCGGAATTCCTAATTCTTTGGCTTTTTTAACTTCGTAAACGGTGTCTTCAATCGCAGTAGAAACTACTACCAAATCGGTTTCAGCAGTAATTCCGCTTCCGTCTTGTAGAAAACACTTTATTCCTTCATTTTCAAGTTGTTCCTTAGTTTTATTGTATTCATCAGGATGAAAATATCTATCGCTTCCCGATACATTTTTGCCAATTCCTTGCAAGTATTGAGCAATTGCACTCATCCCAACTCCTGCAACTCCTATGAAAAAAGGATTTTTAAAATCTGAAATATTCATTATTTGTTAGATGTTAGATGTTAGATGTTGGGAGTATTTCAATTCAATCACCAACATCCCACAATTTCTATAAAAATTTATTTTCTACTAAGCTCCACAATCTTTGTGCGTATTCATCTACTTTTTCCCAGCCTTTTTCATAATAAACTTCGCTGAGATATTCCTTCGCTTGTTCTAGAGTAGCATAAGAATTCAGACGATTTACCACTTGATTCAGTTCTACCTGACTTCCGTTAAAAAGAACCTTTGTAAAAGCAATTCTGTCATTAATATCTAATTTAAAATCTGGAAGTATTTTTTCGGCTTCCATATAATCAGTAGGAAGATTAGATTTTAGTAAACTTGGTGCTTTTTTTTCTTCTGGAAGATGAGTAACGTCTATTTTTTCTTGAATATGTTCTAAAGGATCATCATCAAAAAGGCTTTGAACAGTGGCTTTCAATCCTTTAATATGTGCCAATTTGAATTTTTTCTCGTGATGTTCTTTGGTTTCGTGATGAGGTTCTTCTTGGCTCACAGATTTTTCTTCTGAAGTTGACTCAGATTTTTCTTCGTGATGATGAACAGGAGCAGGAATGTCAATAATTTTTCTTCTTTCCTCATGAAGTCTTTCTTCTTCATCTTTTTTCTCCATTTCTTCTTTAGCCAAAGTAATTTCAGAAATTTCTTGCTCTTTTTCTTTTTCTATATTTTCAGCTAATTCATTGATATTCTGTTCTTTTTCAATGAAATATTCTTCGTCAAGTTTTTCTGCTACTGCATTTTCTTCAACTGCAGATTCCTCTTCTAATTCTTCTTCAATTTCTGCAACAGGTTGACTGAAATCATCTACTTTTTTAGTATCAATTTCAAAGTTTATCACTTGTCTTTCAACATCTTGTTCTACATATTCTTCGGCACGAATAACAGAAAGCATCTCTGAATAATTTTTCAAAGAAATAACCTTTTCCTGAAGTTCTGTGAAAACTCCTGCTTCTGCTATAAAATCTTCTTCATTAGAAAAAGATGAAATCTTTGAAATCAATTCTTTAATTTCAGCGAATAATCTTTCTTGTGTTTCTTGTAATTTTTGCATGGCAAATCTTTTAATTTTTGCGTAAATTTGAAACTTATTTATATCTGCTAATTTAGACAATGTTTTTAGAAAATACAATAAACCACTCAAAACAAAGTGGATGGATGGAAGTAATTTGTGGCTCAATGTTTTCGGGGAAAACCGAAGAACTGATTCGCAGATTGCGCAGAGCTGAAATGGCTGGACAAAAAGTAGAAATTTTCAAACCGAAAATAGATACTCGCTATGATGAGGAAGAAGTTGTTTCACATAATCACAACAAAATTAGAAGTACTCCTGTAGAAAGTTCAAACGAAATTTTACTCCTGGGTTCTACTTGTGATGTGGTAGGAATAGATGAAGCACAGTTTTTCGATGATGGAATTGTAGAAGTAGCTAATCAATTGGCTAATAACGGAATACGAGTAGTAATTGCCGGTCTAGATATGGATTTTTTAGGAAGACCTTTCGGACCGATGCCTTTTTTAATGGCAACCGCAGAATACGTGACAAAGGTTCACGCGATTTGTAAAACCACAGGAAACTTGGCCAACTATTCTATGAGAACTTCTAGCAGCAAAGACTTGGTACAACTTGGGGAAACCGATAGTTACGAAGCCGTAAGCAGAAGAATTTTCATAGACGAAGTTTTGAATAAAAAATAATGAATTACACCACAAAAGAAATAGCAGAAATTACTCAATCTCAAATTATTGGGGATAAAAATCTGCAAATTCATCATATTGCTTTTGACAGCAGAAATATTTATTCTACCCTCAAAACGGCTTTTATCGCCATCAATACTCACAAAAATTCTGGTGAGAAATACATTTCGCAAGCGATAGAAAAAGGAATTAAAGTCATTATTTCTGAAAATTTTTATTCAGAATACGAAGGAATTACATGGATTATTGTAGAAAATTCTGTAAAGTTCTTACAGGATTTAGCACACTATCATATTGAAAATCATCCTATTAAAACCATAGGAATTACGGGAAGTAACGGAAAAACCATCGTGAAAGAATGGTTATACCAATGTTTGTGGAATGAATTCCCCACCGTGAAATCCCCAAAAAGTTTCAACTCACAGATTGGTTTACCGATTTCTCTGTTACAAACTTCAGAGAAACATCAAGTAGGAATTTTCGAAGTGGGGATTTCTAAACCACAAGAAATGAAGACTTTAGAGGAAATTTTTTCTCCTAAAATTGGAATTTTAACTCACATTGGAACAGCGCACTCTTCTAATTTCGAAAATGAACTTCAGCTGATTAAAGAAAAACTGATTCTTTTTAAAAATTCAGAAATTATTATCTATAATGGTGATAATGAGCAAGTTTGTAAAGAAATAAAAACGCAATATTCTGACAAAAAACTGATTAGCTTTGGTCTAAAGGCTCATAATGATGTAAAAATTATCTGTGATTATAAAGACAGAAATCAAGAAATTTTAGTTCAATATTTCTCAGAAAAATTGAGTTTTCCTGCTAATCAGAGAGACGAAGCTACACTTACCAATGCTTTGGCTGTGATTTGCATTTTAAAAGAATTTGGTTTTACCAACGAAAAAATAGTTGAAAAAATCAACAATCTGAAAGCGGTAGAAATGCGCTTAGAAAGTGTAAATGGAGTTCGTAGTAATTTGATTATCAATGACTCTTTTAACTTAGATTTAGACTCGCTCATTATTGCATATCAGTTTATCAATCAGTATAATAGAGACGAAAAAACCTTAGTTCTTTCGGATATTTTTGATGTAAAAAATGATGATATTTCACTTTATCATAAAGTGGCAGAAATTACCAATCAGCAAAATTTCAAACAGATATTTCTAGTTGGCAATCAAATTTCTAGATTTCAAGAAAAATTTAATGCTAAAACATATACTTTTTCAACTACAAAAGAATTATTAGAGAGCCAACAACTCAATTCCCTTGAAAATCAATTGATTCTACTGAAAGGAGCAAGAATTTTTGAATTTGAGAAAATAAAATCTCATTTAGAACTTCAAAAACACGATACTGTTTTAGAAATAAATCTCAATGCCATTCTGCATAATATTAACGTTCATAAATCATTGCTAAAACCAGAAACCAAAATGTGTGCAATGGTAAAAGCCTATTCTTACGGACTTGGCGGTTATGAAATTGCAGAGTTTTTACAACACCATCACATTGATTATCTGGGAGTTGCATACGCTGATGAAGGAGTAGACCTTAGAAAAAATGGAATCACTACGCCCATTTTGGTCATGAATCCTGAACAAGGCAGTTATGATGTGATTATAGATTATAATCTCGAGCCAGAAATTTACAGTTTAAGAGTATTAGAACTTTTTGCTAACCAATTGCAATTGAAGGGAATTCAGCAAAAATATCCTATTCATATTAAGGTAGAAACTGGGATGCATCGTCTTGGTTTTAAGGAACATGAAATTGATGAATTGGTTGAAAATCTTAAAAAATACAATGTAAAAGTTGCCAGTATTTTCAGCCATCTTTCTTCTGCAGACGTTCCCGAAGAAGATGATTACACGATGGAACAAATTCATACGTTCCAAAGAGTTTCTTCTAAAATTTCTGAAGCTTTGGGTTATCAACCCATAAGACACATTTTAAATACTGCTGGAATTACATATTATTCTGATTATCAGTTTGAAATGGTAAGAATTGGAATAGGAATGGTAGGAATTTCTGCTAATCCAAAAGTGAAAAAACAATTACAAAGTGCTGTAACTTTTAAAACCGTAATTTCACAAATTTCTGAGGTAAAACAAGGAGAATCAATAGGTTACAACAGAAAATACAAAGCAGAAAAAGACACCAGAATTGCTACTATTCCTGTAGGTTATGCAGACGGAATTCCAAGATTAATTGGCAACAAAAAAGGATTTGTAGGCATTCAAAACCAAAAAGTATCCATCGTAGGAAATATTTGCATGGATATGTTAATGGTTGATTTACAGAATATTAAAGCCAAAGAAGGAGATGAAGTGATTATTTTTAACGGTAATCCTACTTTGGAAGAATTTTCTGGATATTGCCAGACCATTCCTTATGAAGTTCTTACTTCTATTTCTAGAAGAGTCAAAAGAATCTACATAAAAGATTAAAACACCACACCAAAACACCCAAATATTACTCACAAATGAAAAAATTAATATTTTATATATTATTGATTTTCTTCACTTTACATGCAAATGCTCAAGTGAAAGAAAATCTAAAAATTCCCAAAAATCCTAAAATTGGATTGTCACTTTCTGGAGGCGGAGCAAAAGGATTTGCGCATGTAGGCGTTCTAAAAGTGCTGGATTCTCTAGGTGTAAAAGTAGATTACATCTCTGGAACTAGTATGGGAGCGATTGTAGGCGGTTTATACGCTTCTGGTTACACCGGAAAAGATATTGAAAAAATTATTTTAGACACCGATTTTTATAATTTGATTTCTAATCAAAATAACCGCGCCGAAAGTTCTTTTTTCAATAAATCCGTTGATAAATATCTACTAAAAGTTCCCATAAAAAATGGAAAAGCTACACTTCCCACTTCTATTTCTTCTGGTCAAAAAAATCTATACTTGCTCAAAGAATTATTCAAAAATGTATCTAACATAAACGATTTCAGTAAGTTGCCAATACCTTTCATGTGCGTAACAACCAATTTAGAAACTGGAAAAATCAAAATTTTTGAAAATGGAGACCTTTCAGAATCTATTTTGGCAAGTTCTGCATTTCCCTCATTAATGGATCCTGTGAAAATAGGCGATAGTATTTATGTAGACGGAGCAATGACGGTGAACTATCCTTCAGAATTTCTAAAGAAGAAGGGAATTGACATTGTAATCGGTGTAGATTTAAATCAAGGACTTAATAAAAGGGATAAAATTAACAGTATTGTAGATATTTTGAATCAAATCATTGATTTTGGGATTGTAGAAGAGACTAAGAATCAATTAAAATTTACAGATGTTAATATCAAGCCTAATCTTGAAGGTTTAGGAGTAACCAGTTTTGATGATAAAGCCAAAATTCTAAAATCTGGATACACAGAAGCAATGAAATATGTAGAAGTTTTTGACAAACTTCCTAAAAAAGGCTACGAATATCTTAGAATTCCTATCAATCCTATTTATTCTAATATCTATAAAATTGATGCATTAGAATTAGAAAATAATAAAATTTACAGCAAATATTACGTACAAGGAAAGATGAATCTCCTGATTCCATCGGTACAAACTTATGGAAAGATTAATAAAATGGTAGATAAACTCTACGCTACCAACAACTATAAAATTATCAATTATGATATTATTCAACAAGATAACAGAAATATTCTAAAACTGAATGTAAGTGAAAACGACACTAGATTTTTCTTAAAATTCGGTTTACATTATGATGAGATTTTTAAATCTGGTTTATTGGCTAATATTACCATTAAAAGACTTATTTTTAAGAACTCTAACATCTCTATAGATGGTGTTTTCGGGGATAAACCTAGATACTACATCAATTATTTCATTGATAACGGTTATATTCCAGGATTTGGATTCTATGCTTCTGGAATGAGCTTTGAAACAGAAAATGCAGATGGAACTGCTGTGAATAAATGGAATTGGTACAGAAATGAAGCATTTATTCAATCCATTTGGAAAGATAAATTTGCTTTTGGTCTAGGTTTAAGTCATGATAATTTTTCTACTACAGAAATTATCACTAATGATGAAAAATTCGGGAATTATTTCAACCCTTTCATGTTTATGAGAGCGGATAATCAAGACAGTAAATCTTTCCCAAAAAGAGGATTTTATACCAATATAGAAGCCAAAATTTACAATATTTTTGATGACGAACAGAATAAAAGAGCTTTCCAAATCAAAGCAGATTTACGCGGAAATTTTCCTATCACCAAATGGTTAACTTATCGTTTGTCTACTTTTTATGGAATTTCTATCAATCCTGTTAATGATTTTTACCAATATCATTTAGGAGGAGTTTTTGACCAAAGAATCGTTAATTTTGTAAGATTTAATGGATATAATCTTGGCGAAGAAAAAGGAAATAATATTTTTACGGTTTCTAATAACCTTCAGTTTAATTTTTACAGAAATTTTTATGTGATTGCAGGAATTAATTCGGCCAATATTTTTGAAAACTTTGATGATTCTAAATTCCTTGATTTGAAATATAATTCAGCCGCAATTACACTAGGATACGACTCACCATTTGGTCAGGTGAAACTTAATTACAGTCACGCATTTAAATATAAACCTGGAATTTTCACTGTAGTTCTTGGTCACTGGTTCTAAAAATATAAATTAATGATACACTTTTTTTACGAAAATATAGACGAAAATATAGACGAAAATCTTAAAAATTGGATAGAAAATATCATTATTTCTGAAGGAAAAAAACTCGGAGAAATCAATTATATTTTCTGTGATGATGAATATTTGCTCAAAATCAATCAAGATTTTCTAGACCATGATTATTATACAGACATCATTACTTTCGACCAAGTTCGTGGAAAAACCATTTCAGGAGAGATTTTTGTATCTTTGCAGCGAATTAAGGACAATGCTAGTCTTATTTCAAAAAATTACGAAGAAGAAAAGAAAAGAGTTATTGCACACGGCATTCTTCATCTTTGTGGTTATAAAGATAAAACCGAAGAAGAACAAAAAACAATGCGAGCAAAAGAAGATTTTTATTTGTCATTAAAAACAGAATAAAGATTTTTAGAAGCTATTCCCGCTTTCCGCTCTCGCTTTTTTATATTTTCCAGACGCTTTTTGCCCACACAAAAATATAAAAAGAGCTCAAACAAATGCTACAATCGGGGCTAGTTACACTCCGTAATTGGTAGAAAATTTATACAATGTTTCACGTGAAACATTTTAAAAAAAAAATAGAAAATTTATAAATAAATAGATATAAATGTTATTTAACGAAACATATGATGTAATCGTAGTAGGAGCTGGTCACGCTGGTTGCGAAGCTGCTGCTGCTGCTGCTAATCTAGGTTCTAAAACCATGCTTATCACCATGAATATGCAAACCATCGGACAAATGTCTTGTAATCCAGCAATGGGTGGTATTGCAAAAGGTCAAATTGTAAGAGAAATAGATGCAATGGGTGGTTTTAGCGGAATTGTAGCGGATAAATCTGCTATTCAATTCAAGATGCTGAATCTTTCAAAAGGACCTGCAATGTGGTCTCCTAGAACACAAAATGATAGAATGAAATTCGCAGAAGAATGGCGATATGTTCTAGAAAACACGCCAAATCTTGACTTTTTTCAGGATATGGTGAAATCTTTAATCATCAATAATGGCAAAGTAGAAGGCGTAATAACTTCTTTAGGTATAGAAATTAAAGGAAAATCTGTGGTTTTAACCAATGGAACTTTCTTAAATGGCCTGATTCACGTTGGTGATAAACAATTAGGAGGAGGAAGAATGGGAGAACCAAAAGCTTATGGAATTACCGAACAATTGGTAGATTTCGGCTTTGAAGCTGGTAGAATGAAGACAGGAACACCAGTTCGTGTAGACGGAAGAAGCCTTGATTATTCTAAAATGGAAGAACAAGCAGGAGATAAAAATCCTCAAAAATTTAGCTATTTAGATACTCCTAAATTAACGAAACAGCGCAGTTGTTACATTACTTATACCAATGATACCGTTCACGAAATTTTAAGAACTGGATTTGATAAATCTCCAATGTTTAATGGTACTATCCAAAGTATTGGACCAAGATATTGCCCAAGTATTGAAGATAAAATCAATCGTTTTGCGGAAAGAAACCGTCATCAATTATTTGCTGAACCTGAAGGTTGGAATACCGTAGAAGTTTATGTAAATGGCTTTAGTTCTTCATTACCAGAAGATGTTCAATTGAAAGCATTACATCATGTTCCTGGCTTTGAAAAAGCTAAAATTTTCAGACCTGGTTATGCTATAGAATATGATTACTTCCCTCCTACTCAATTAAAACATACTTTGGAAACTAAACTGATAGAAAACCTTTATTTTGCTGGTCAAATTAATGGAACTACTGGTTACGAAGAAGCAGCAGGACAAGGTTTAATGGCAGGAATTAATGCTCATAATAAAGTTCACGAAAAAGATGAATTCATACTTAGCAGAGATGAAGCATATATTGGAGTTTTAATAGATGATTTAATTACCAAAGGAACCGAAGAACCATATAGAATGTTTACTTCTAGAGCTGAATACAGACTGCTTTTAAGACAAGATAATGCTGATATTAGACTTACAGAAAAAGCTTATAATCTTGGTCTAGCTAAAGAAGAAAGGTTAAAAAATATGGAAGAAAAAGTTGCTAAATCTTCTGAACTTGAAGAATTTTTGAGAGAAACTTCTTTAAAGCCTGGTATTATCAATCCTATCTTAGAAGCTAATGAAAGTTCACCGGTAGACCAAGCGTACAGAGCTGCACAAATTCTTACCAGACCTAATCTTTCCTTAGAAAAATTAACTGCTATTGATTTCATCAAAGAAAAAGTAGAACAGTATAATGAAGAGCAAAAAGAACAGGCAGAAATCAATATTAAATACAAAGGTTATATAGAAAAAGAAAGAGATAATGTAGCTAAATTACAAAGATTAGAAACCATCAGAATTCCAGAAGATTTTGATTATTCTAAAATTTCATCTCTTTCCGCTGAAGCAAAACAAAAGCTCAATAAAATTCAACCTAAAACCATTGCACAAGCAGGAAGAATTTCTGGAGTTTCACCAGCAGATATTAATGTACTACTTATTTATTTAGGAAGATAAAAGTAAAATGTTTCACGTGAAACATTTTGGAAATTTGTAATAAATTTAGATTGGACTTAGCAAATTAAATATGAAAATAAAAGATCATTTTTTAAGCAAAGAAATTTTTGAAATTAAAGAAACCGAAATAGAAGGAATTTTTAAAACCTACCCTATTCCAGAAAATTTAGATAGGTATTATGAGAGTAAAGATTACATTTCTCATCACCAAGATTCTAATTCTTTAAAAGAAAAAATTTACAAATTTGCTCAATCTTTTAATTTAAATTATAAAAGAAATATTCTTTCTTCTGTAAGTTTTGAAAATGCTAAAGTTCTAGATTATGGTTGCGGTGCTGGTGAATTTTTGAAACATATAGAAAATGATGTTCAAACTTTCGGATATGAACCAAGTAACGCTGCCAGAAATTTTGCCAAGCAAAAAACTACCAAAACAAAATTTATAGAAAACTTAAATGAAATAGAAAACGGCAGTTTAGATGTGATTACACTTTGGCATGTTTTCGAACATATAGAAAATCAGACTGAGATACTCTCATTATTTTATGACAAATTAAAATCAAACGGTCATTTAATAATTGCTGTTCCCAACTGTACTTCTTATGATGCAAAATATTATAAAGATTTTTGGGCAGCTTATGATGTACCTCGTCATATTTTTCATTTCTCAAAAAAAGGAATGGAAAAATTTTTCAACACCGAAAATTGGAAATTAGAAAAAATAAAACCTCTCCTACTCGATTCTTATTACATTTCTATTTTGAGTGAAAAATATAAGAAAAATCCACTTTTTTGGATTTTTGGAGGAATTCTAGGAGCAATTTCGAACATAAAAGCATCAAAAACGGGCGAATTTTCAAGTTTGGTATATATTATCAAAAAAAATTAGAAAATCGATTTTTAAGCTATTTATGAAAGTCAATTTTCAGCTATTTTGATTAAAATTTCAAATTTTTAGAAATTTTATACTTTAAAAAATCTTCCCTTTTATAAAACAAAAAATCTTCAGAAAAATTTCTGAAGATTTTTTTTGGTATTTAAACTTCAATAAAGTTTAAACTAAAATTTTTTAATTATTAATCGCAGCAACTCCTGGAAGTTCTAAACCTTCTAAAGATTCTAACATAGCACCTCCTCCTGTTGAAACATACGAAACTTTATCTGCATATCCGTTTTGTTTTACAAAAGCAACAGAATCTCCACCTCCAACTAAAGAGAAAGCTCCTAATTGTGTAGCTTCGTCTATACTGTCTCCTAAAGCTTTAGTTCCTGCTGAGAAATTCTCCATTTCAAAAACTCCAATCGGTCCGTTCCAAAGGATAGTTCTAGAATTCATAATCACATCATGGAAGATTTCTCTAGTTTTAGATCCTGCATCCATTCCCATCATATCTTCTGGAATGTGATAAATATCTACCTCTTCTCTGTGTGCATCATTATTAAATTCATCTGCAGCAATTACGTCTACAGGTAAGAAAACTTTTACGTTATTTAATTTAGCTTTTTCTAAAATTTCTAAAGCCAAATCCATTTTATCAGCCTCTAATAAAGAAGTTCCGATATTTCCGCCTAAAGCTTTAATAAAAGTAAAAGACATTCCACCACCGATAATTAAATTATCAACTGCTGGTAAAATATTTTCGATAATGGTAATTTTAGTAGAAACTTTAGAACCACCCAAAATAGCAGTTACTGGTTTTTCTCCACTTCCTAATACTTTATCTATCGCTTCTAATTCTTTAGCCATCAATAAACCGAAAAATTTAGTTGAAGGGAAAAATTTAGCAATTACAGCAGTAGAAGCATGAGCTCTGTGAGCCGTACCAAACGCATCATTTACATATACATCTCCTAATTTTGCTAATTTTCCTGCAAATTCCTCATCTCCAGCTTCTTCTTCATTATAAAATCTAAGGTTTTCTAACAATAGAATTTCTCCTGGTTGAAGCTCAGCAGCAGCTTTTTCTGCTACTTCTCCTATACAATCAGAAGCAAATTTCACTTCTTTACCTAGAACTTTAGAAACTTCATCTACTATTTGAGAAAGAGAAAACTCTGGATTTACTTTACCTTTTGGTCTACCAAGATGCGTCATGATAATTACAGAACCTCCATCATTTAATATTTTATCAATCGTAGGTTTTGCAGCAACTATTCTGGTATTATCCGTTACTTTTTTATTTTCATCTTGAGGTACATTGAAATCTACTCTAATTAATGCTTTTTTTCCAGCGAAACTGATATCATTAATGGTTTTCATAAATTTTTTCTTTTTAAAGTTTTTAGATTATTCTGCTTTTTTTAAAGCTTTACAAATTTAAGATTTCTAAAATGGCAAAAAGAAAAATCCTGAGAAAAATTTCCACAAACTGACGAAAAACATTTTCTAACATAATTTCTTCTTTTTAATAAAAAAAGAAATGAATACTATTGTTGTAGTTGTGAATAATGGGGAAAACTATTTTCTAATTTTTTTACGGAAAGAGTTGTAGTACAATTCATAAGTTTTCCATAATATAAATGATTAATAATCAAATAAATAATAAGTTTA
>JPFL01000580.1:9611-28809 GCA_000733385.1 Paramecium biaurelia
TTCTGATAATTCAAATAAAAATTTATCAATTTCAGTCTAAAAACTTTCAATACAACTCTTATCAGATTTAATCTAGATTATTGTAATAATTTTTACCTCCAATAAAACTTCTGTTGAATTAGATTATGTTGAAATATTTGATATTATGATTGCTAAATTTTAACCATTAATTAAATAAGATAATAAACCAATATTTATTGTTTTAGATACATTTTAGGAAATCAAATCAAGATTTAAATTTTATTTAATTGAATTTTAAAATACCTAATTTGTGTTGTCTAAGATAACAGTTGCAAATGGTTATGATAATAGTTTCTTATAAAGCTATAAATAATTTCCTTCTAAGTAACATTTGATAATTAATGAAGTGTCATATGTTATGTATTAAAAACAATTCTATGATAAATACAAAAAAGTATTAGGTATTAAAAATTCAAGCATACTAATTCTGTAATTCTATGTTCTAATAGCAAAAGGCTGTGAAGATTCATTTTTTATGTCTTAAAGTATGATATCAAAAGCGAAATGCATAGAAAGCTTTGGATTTACTTTAACAACATAGAATAACTATTTTTCTTAATATGATGGCAACTCTTCAATTAATTTATAATTATTTTGGATATAAGAATTTCTATCTAATAATATTTTGATTCCTAAATTATCTAATTTAAATGGGCAATTATTTATAACTCTAATTCCCAAACAAATACAAGATTTTTATAGATCTAATGTATGAGAACAATATATTTAAACAAAATCACTAACTCCTGTGATTAATTTTGAATTCAATTGCAATTCTGTAAATATATTTTTTTAAGATAATTGTAATGATCTTAAATTCATTATAAGTGTATTTTATTCAGATGAAAATTACTTTTATTAAAATATATTGTAAGCAATTTGATAGGTTGTTAAATTTTGTAAATTTTGATTGATTGAATCAATTTAATTATTAATTTTTATTTATAGTTAATCTTATTAAAGAGATTCCTTGTACTAAAGTGATTTTACAAAATTTCTATTATATTCTATTAATTATTCAGCTATGTGATCATTTTTTCTTTATTATAGATTGTCATTATAATCTGAAAGCAATTCCAATATTTATTATTTAATATGATTTTCTGGTGTGTGAAAATTGATTGATAAGTAATAGAGAATCTTATAGACATTTTATAATAGATTAAGCTAACAGATTTATGTTTATACTGGTTAAATCATAAAAGTTCTAAATTCAGCCAAGATATTTATATAATCTAATTTACAATTCAAACTATTCTCATTGAATTTTCTTGTTATTATTAACAATGTCTAAACTTTCTGATTAAAACTTATTTAATTTGTATTCATTCTATTAATTAGATCATCTAATCTTATTTCATCTGATGGAATTACATTGATACATTCTTCAATTAATAATAAATACATGATAATAGCTTCAATATTACATCCATCCCAAATAAAAGCATTACAAATTTCCATTATTTCCAATAATATTGATTTATTTGTCTCTTAATGAATAGCTGCAATAATCAAACAACAAATTAATTCTTCAGGTTCATCTTTTATTTTAGTGAGAAACCATGTCTAATTATAAAGTCCTAAGATTGCACTAGTCTTTTTTTAATAAAGTAATTCTATAGATTTTTAGATTAAATTGTTAAAACAATATAATAAAAATAAAAGTCTAGTTAATTGATTTGAAATAAGGAAGGATATCTCTAGAATTCTTATTGATATTGCTATATTAGTATTTAAATCCATATCTAATTATAGAATTTATAATAATATCTAATTTAATTCTTTTTTATAATTGACTTTTTTAATGTATTTATCAATGCAATCAAATAGCTACCAAACAAGTTGACTTGTATTAAAAAATTCATATGATTTACATTGTGAAATAACATTAATGAGGAAATTGGAAATCTATACAATTATATCTATTTCAAAATTGTATTATAGAACATCATATAAACCAGCTTTGATAATTTTATTATTAAAATCTATGACATTTAATTTATAAATGAGTGTATTTTAGTTTTATTGAACAGTGTTTTATTGTTGTAATTATTTAGGTGAATCTACTAAGACTTATGATATTAATAATAGCATTTTAGATCTGATACGTACTTCATAGCTGCAAATTTTCTCATATAGTAATTAAAGTCGAAGCTATAAATATTATTTAATTTATTAAGAATCATAATTGACTTAAGTAAGATTATTGGGATTCTGCAATTTACTTTATAAAAATTCTGATAAACAAATTATACAATTAGCTGAGATGTCTCTATTATTAGAAAAACAATTTTCAGCTATTCTCAAGTAAATATTAGTTATTGTTTATTTTGGCATATCTATTGAATCTACTTCTGTTTCTTTAGTTAACAATAATTACAAAATAGAATTCACTGCACATAATCTTTCATAATGAAAATCAGGTGATCTATTATTAAATGTTTAAATTATACTATTCGATTATTTAATAAAATGCTGTATCGTATGATTTAACAATTTACATAAGATTATTTATGGGTAAGGAATATGCTAATTTAAGTGATAGTAATTAAATTTCATAATCTTTATTACTAAAATCCTTTTCTAATTCTAAACAAACAAGTTCAGATGATGGGAAGGTCTTGAGTAATGGATAACAATTTAATTTAAGTATTCTATGTATTGGGTTTTTGTAAATATCTATAATTTTTGCAAAATCTTTAGGATTAGCTGATGATTCTGAAAGATAACTCTATAGACTTCTCAAATAATTTAATTGCTTTTTGACTTCCACTTCAACATTATCCATTATTAATTTATATATAATAAATAGTTATAATATCAAAATACAATACAGCCACATCCACCTTTTTTGGCAGACGATTATTATGTATTTTAACCCTATTATTGTTTGTCATTTTATTGCTAATTTTGAACTATAGGACTTAAACGAGTTACAGCTTCTTTTGCTTCAATATTACCAGCTTATGCTGCTTATTTATACCAGTATAATGCTTATGATAAGTTTAATTTAGTTCCAGTTCCCTCTTCATAAAGCACAGCTAAATTATATTAAGCATTTTCAAAGCCACCTTTGGCTGCCTATAGGTACCAATCAAAAGCTTCGGTTGGATTAGTTTACAATAATACTGTAGCCAAATTGGTCATAGCACATAAATCACCTTTATCAGCTGCCATCCGATAATATTTCATGGCCTCATCAATTTGAATATGAGTTCCAATACCAGATCTATAAATGTTACCTAGATTGTTCATTGCTGATACTGATCCCTTAAAAATTATAAAAATAGTTTAAGTACTAGTTTAGCAGCTTTTTCAAACCAAGATCTACTTTTTTCAAAATCTTATTCTAATCCTTATCCAAACAAATGCATTAAACCTAATTAAAACATTCCTTATTCATTTTATAATTCAGCTGCTTTGCTAAAGTATTTATAGGCAATTTTATAATCAGGAGCTACAACTCTACCTAAATAATAAATAGATGCCAGATTATATGCTGCTTATGCATGTTTATTAGCAGCTAATTGATACCTAAAAATGATATGAATAAAAATACCATTAGATACATTCTTAGATATTTTATTAAGCACCTTTTCCATCTTCATACATTAAACCTACTGTGAATTATGCATCAGTATCACCATCCTATGCTAGTTTAAGATAATGCTGCATTTCATCATGATCTGTTGTCTATTGCATTAGATTATAAAAATTAAAATAAGAAATTTACTAAAATCATATTTCAATTTTTTATTGAAAAAGCTTTTCAAAAACACTTGCAGGACCTTAAGAATCAAAGAATTAATTTAACTTCAATTTATTTCTAAAAATAATGTTGAAATATTAATAATACCTATTGTATTCTCTCACATCTTAAACATTACACATTCCCATTAAATAACTTCGTAAACCCCATAATTCTTTATCATCCTTATTATCATAAAAAGGAATTATGGGAATTCCATTATCCAATTACCAAGCATAACTGTAAGATGCATTATCAACTAAAACAATTTGACTTAGCGGTCTGTCAAATATTCTTAAATCTTTAGTATACATTCCACCTGTAGTCATGATACAACTATCTCGAAAATATTTATGTGAAATTAATTTATTTTCAGGATCTAAATAATCCAAAACTTATTTAGCATAACATTGATGTGAAGCAGTGAAAACAATAATTTCAAAGTCTTCAACTAATGATTCTAATAATTCTATAGCTCCTGGACGAATATTGACTCCTGCCTTAACAATCTCATGTGGACTTACTTTTATATTTAAAATGATATCAGATTTCTATTAAATTGATTCATTACAATGTACTAATGTTTCATCTAAATCAAAAATCACAGTTATTTTGTCTAATTTATATAATTAATCTATTTACCTTTGTATTTATCTTTTTGTTTCATTTTGACTGCTTTCTTTTTGAAATCATTTGGATCAGTTGGTCTCAGATGGGATGCTACATAAATCCCTTAATAAGTTTAAAAAAAATGTTCTCTATAGAGTGAACTAAAATAATCATCTTGTAGTGGCCTAGTGAAAACTTACTTGATTTTTCCTAAGTAATACTGAAATTAGACATTTTCTTTATTAAATTTAATGCTTTCAAAATATTTTAATTCTCGTTTTGATATTAATTAGGATTACTATAATGATAATTAACGAGAGTGAACTGGAGTTATCTATTGTGAGTATGCTTTCTAGGGTTTCTATAACATTCCATTATATATCTTTTTATAGTTTTGATCTTTGGATCCAATTGATTACTATCTATTATGTTAGAGTGAGGTTGTAGAGTTAACTTCAGATGTTAAAGGTCTAAAATCAATGGAAGATTGCTTAGATTATTTAAACATATTTAATTCAACACTTGGAGTTACTTTGGTGACAAGTTGATTAAGCAACATAGATTATTAACTATTTGAATAATTACGAATGGGCATATCTTATTTTGATTGTATTATCTGATTTTAATGTTGAATTGTAGTTGGTATTTCTAGATTTTTTAGCTCTTTCTTTTTTTGAAGACTCTCTTGACTAAACTTTTTTTTGAGGAATTCTCTGCCAAAAATATTAGCATTAGAATTTGATTTAGAATTGGTACTACGAACTGAATTGATGATGTCTAGTTTCTAAGTTTTAAGATTTTGAGTAGTCCTTTAGAATAAATCAATTGAATTATTAGTTTCAATTTGGGGTTTAGGTTTCATAATTTAATTTATTATGTCATATAGCTACCTCTTTAAATTTATATTGATTGGTGATACAGGTATATATATTGTACATTCCATTTAAGGTGTTGGAAAATCTTGTCTTCTTTTATAATTCATAGATAAGAGATTCAGATAAAAGCATGAGGTCACTATTGGTGTGGAATTTGGTGCAAGAATGATAGAGTTTGATGGTTAGAATATAAAATTACAAATTTGGGACACTGTATTTTCAATATATTGATATTGTTATAGGCAGGACAAGAATCTTTTAGATCTATTACTCGTTCTTATTATCGTTCTGCTGCTGGTGCAATCATTGTTTATGACATTACTAAAAGGGAGACTTTTGAAAACATTTCTAGATGGTTAGAAGAAGCTAAATAAAATGGAAATCCAAAATTGACATTTACTCTTGTTGGTAATAAGAGTGATTTGGAAGCAGAGTACATTTTAATATTTACTAATATTTAGTCGATAAGTTTCTTTTGAAGAAGGATAAGAATTTGCAAGAAATAATGGTATTGATTTTGTAGAAGTGAGTGCAAAGACAGCTAATAATGTTGAAGAAGTATTCCTTAAGACTGCCTCATAAATTTTAGAAAAAATTAATAGTAATCAAATTGACCCTAAAAATGAAAGTCATGGAATTAAAATTGGAACTGAACAAGGTATCAAAAAATCCTTAATTAATAATACTTAATAATTGTAGACACAATAAGAAGCTGAAGATAAGTAAGGAACATGTTGTTGAATCAGATATTGAATTTAATATCTATAAAATTATAATAGATTTTTATATATTCAATAATATATAGAATTTATATATTATCAATTTTTATATCTTTCTTGGATGTATTCTTTTAGGATCCACAAATCAGAATTTAAAACTTTATTTTTATTCTCATTATCTTCCAAGAATTGTAATATCTAACAATTTTTTTCATTACTCTATTTAAAATTCTTAAGTTCATCTAAAAGACTAACTGAATAATCATCATAACGAATTTCTAATTAATTTCTAATCTAAAATTCATAAATGTTTAAGTTTAGAAATTCATAAATGTTAATATCATTTTATAGTGCTACTTCATAGATATTTATTAAAAACAATAGTAATTCTTATCTATAGTTAAAATATTTGTAGTTTTCAGGAAGTTTTATCACAACATTTTAATTTGAATAATAGATTTTTAAATAAAAAGTATTAAATGCTCCATTCAATACATTCTTAAATCTTATACAAAATTAAGTTAGATCTTTGTATTTATTTTCAATTGATGAAATTATTTGAATAATCTAATTCAATTATTATTTCAATTAATTGATAGAATAATAAATATTTCCTATAAATTCCTAATGTTATGGAACATTAACTTTTAAAAAAGATTTTTCAAGATCAATCTTTTCTAAATAACACCATGGATGTCTAAATAAGTCTTCAAAACCAATTCTATGTTTTGGATCTTCTACCAACATTTTCTTTAAAACATCTTTACATTCAGCAGAAACTGAGATATGTTATGGGAATTAAAGCTTAATTATTTAAAAATTATTAATACTTTAGTAGTTTAAATTGCTATAAGTAAGTCCTATACTGTTCCTTTTAATGGCACAAATGGAGGTTAACCAAAAAGAATTTAATATATCATTACTCCTAATGACCATATATCACATTTATGATCATAAGAATTAGATTTTCTATTGATTTTTTAATAGAATTTAAATACTTTAAAATTTCTGGAGCCATTGTGATAGGTGTACCACAATAGGATTCCAATAGTTCTGTATTGCATAATGATTTGGCAAATCCAAAATCTCCTAATTTAATTTACATTTATTCATTTATTAGTATATTTGCTAATTTGAGATCCCGATGAACGACATTTTTTAAACGTAACATTTTCATGGCATCAATTAATTGAAGTATAATTGGTTTTGCTTCGGATTCAGGTAATCTGTTTTTGAGAGAATTCTTTTTGATATACTTTTCTAAGTCTCCTTAAGCACAGTATTCTAATATCATATTGATTGAATCTGGGCTTTATTAAACTTCTTTCAATTCTACTATATTTTTATGTTTTATTGATTTCATTATTTATATTTCTGAATGGAACAATTCAAGCATTTTTTATTTGTGAAGACCTTCCTCCATATCAATATTAATTTATTTGATAGCAACAATTTCTTTAGTTTTTGTATGCTATGCTTAATAGACAATAGCAAATGCTCCCTATAATAGAAATATAATTCAATTACTTTGCCTATAACCTTTAAAATTTGATAATTCTAAATTGGATGTTTGCTCATTTATATATTTATTTTAATGAAATAAAACATGTCTAAATCAACTATGTAGGACACTAAAATTTCATATGATGCTCCTCCTTTGGATTTCTCCAATTTGAATATAAAATCTTTGACTGATTTGAAGCATGCTCTACCAAAACAAGGGAAACGTAAGCAAGCACCAATGGATGAATAAAAAGAAGATAAAAAGAAGGAAAAGCAACAACAATAACAATAAGAAAATGAGAATATTTAAGTGCAACAGAATTAATAATAGGAATAAGAAGATGAAGATAAGTTAGATGGGGATGAGAAAGAAAGAGAGAAACGGGAGTTGCAAAGATAAAAGGAAGAAAAATTGACACCAGTAATTGTTCGTACAATTGGTTAACCTGTCTAATAATCAACCAATGTATATAAGCCAACAATTGATGAGAAAAAATAAACAAAGAAGTAATTTCAAGTTCAATTAATTCAATGTTCATTAATCTTAAGTTATAATAAATTAACATCCTTACATAATTTTTACAATATCATAGATCAAATAATGATTAATTGTAAATAATTATAATGGATTGATTTATCACACAATATGATTGAAAATCTAGATTATGTAATTGTTATTATTTTATACAGAATTTTGCTGAATTACCAAATGTAAAAGCATTATATTTACATGCAAATAAATTAAAAGACATTATGGAATTTGATAAATTGCAATGTTTGTCAGAATTGAGAACTTTGACTGTACATGGAAATCCCTTTGATTCCATTCCAAATTTTAGATTGTACATAATTGGATTGTTACCTACCTTAAAAAAATTGGATAGCGTTTTAATATCTAAAAAAGAATTAGACAATGCCAATGTATGGAGAAATACCTTTAGAATGATTAAACCACCTATAATTAAAATATGAAACTTAATCTCGAAATTTTAAATTACGATAATCCACTATCTAACTTCTTAGTTAAAATAAAGTACGGCACTTAAGTTCATTAAACTTCTGAAGGAAATAATTGGAATTAGAAGTTCACTCTTGAAATGAAGAAGACAGTTGATTTAAAAGTGGAGGTATGGTAAAAAGATAAAGAATTTCATTTGATTGGAGAATCGATTGTTCCAAAATTAGAATAGATCCATCATCTTGATATTGTAGGATAGGGAAAAAAAGAAGGGGTTTTAGTAGTTGATTACAAAGAAGTAGAACTTTAGAATCCTAAGTTAAATCATAAATTAGAAAAGCCTTAATCTTTAATCAAAAGATTGAATGAATCCATTAATACAGATGTTCAATTAAATTATGGAAATATCTAAGAGTATTTCACTTAATAATTTGAGAATCATGAATTAAGTCATTAATCTAAATAAACAGCTTCAAATTTATTGATGGAATCATTAGAAAAAACTATTAAGAAATTATCTATAAATGAGAATCAATATCATTTTGATGATTATGATTAAAAGAACAATATTGAATAAACTAAAATTAAAGCTCTTTAGAAAGAACTCATTAAGAAAGATCTACAAAAATATGAGAAAAGTAGAAGAGAAGTTAATTTATAAATCCTTGATTTGGATGATATGGATCTAAGATTTGAATAATAAGAATAGAAACAATAGATTATGAATTTAAGAAAAGAACTTGTATAAAAGTTATTGTATATTGAAGAAAAAATAGAACATTTAAAAAGACATTTGAAATTAGATTAGTTGAATAAACATGCATCATAATCAATCATGAATAGTATGGCAGAATTAAGTCAGATTAGTATATATAGAGAACCAATTGTGAGACCTGAAGTAGATCCTTAGAAAGAACAATAGAGATAAGAATTTATTAAGAAATAAATGAAAGAATGGTTAGAATTATAGGAGCAAAGATTAAAGTAAATAGAAATTCAAAAAGAAAAAATATAAAAGACAGAGGAAAAAATAAGAAAGTAACAAGTTCTAATTTAAGAGGCCAAGACTAAAGAAAAGAGAGAAGAGATAGAATAAAGATTAAATAAGTTAAAGGAGAAATAAAAACAAAAAGAATAAGATTTATAAGAATAACATAAGAGATATTTGGAAAAGAAGAAATAACATCATCTTGCAGAAAAATATGCTTAATAGGATGCTTCATATATGATAGAGTTGTAAGAGATGAGAAAAAATAAATTGAAAGAAATGAAAAATCCTGAATTTAATATATAAGAAATTATGTAATTTGATAAAAAGATTAAAGAACTTAGAAAAGAAAAAGCAGCTGTAAGGTAAAAAGAATGGGATGACCGAGAAAAATAATGGAATAAATTTTAGGCATAATATTATTCCTAGAGTTATAAGAGAGCTAGACAATATTATAAAGAATAAGATTTAAAAGTGGATGAATCTAAAATTAAAGCCTAGGAACGACTTAATCTTCTTAGATCATATGATAATGAAGTTAAATAGAGATATCAACCTCATATATCTTAAGAAAAGAGGTCAGAAATTGAGGATAACATTAGAAAAATTAAATATGAACCTGATTTTAAAAAATATAGGGAATTATCTGAAAAAGTCAAAGATAAACATATTTATTTTGGAATTGAATAAAAGGATTAATAAAGCAATAAGAAGGTGAAACTAAAACCATTAGAGAATATACCTACACCAATTTCACCTAAACGCATAGGGGATTTCTATTTAAGGGAACATGCTACATATAATAAGAAGAACATTCCTCCCTTACCAAGACCACCAGAACCACCTAAGTCAAGTTAATCAGAATAGAAATTAGTCATCAAGGATTATCTGAAAGAATAGAGAATCAAAAAGTAAATGATAGAATAATAATCAGTAAATATATTTATATATGATAAATAGGTGAAAAATATGAATTAAACTTCAGGTTTAGAAAATGATGATTAGAAGATGATTATGTAAATTAAAAAGTAATTAGAAAAATTGGATCATATTTGATATCGTTTGTTATTCTCATAAATTTATAATTTATTAAATTACCCTTTATAGAATAATGCTTAAAATGTTAAGATATTTCATCTGAATCTTAATTTAAATGAAATTAGGGGAATGAGGAACACCAAGAATAACTAAATAAATAAATGTACATATATATCTTAAATATTTGTAAATTATTTTTATTTTAATAAATTATTCAAGTCAAATAGTAATAGATGGACGAAGAGAAAAAATAATATAGTAAAATCAACAAAGAGATTAGACAAGAAATTATAGATAAAATCTGCCTATAAAAAAAACCATTGTTAGAAGTATTTCAATAATTTTTAATATTTAAAAAGGTTGCTACAGAATACTCGTTATTGGCATCTACATGTAAGTCTATCGTTAACACTTACATGAAGGAAGGCAGAGTTGGTAAAAAAGAATCAAGAATTCGTAAATTAAAAAAAGTAATAACTACATACCACATTATTTTAAATCCTCTATAACCACTACTCTCTTAAGTGTAAATATAAAAAAATGTTGAAAATTGCGTTGAGCAATCATAAAAAAGTAGAGTTGAAACAGAAGAGGTTTAAGATGAGAATAAATAAGAATTACAATCTTTAGATTTATCAATACAATAGTGGACTTAATCTTTATTAAGTTAAATCCAATCATTAAACCAATAGTATAAGGATCCATAATTTATTCGTTAAAATTGAAATGATTAATATAGATTACATGCAATTATATAATATTTAATAATATATATAACTATAAACTTCTGTTATTCTTAATTGATTAAAAATTATTTTACATTTTTCATACATCTCTCCAATGAACTTTCATACATTTAATTGCTTCAAAATAATTTCCTTGGGTTTCCATCCAAAATTATTCCATAGTATTTTATGAAAACTCATCACATTTCCACATTCCCGTTTAAATACCATATTCACAAAATGATCTAAACATATCCAAAGGTGCTCCATTTAATTTTATACCATATTTTTAAGGTAAGAGTACATGTTTAGGTTAGAAATCATGTTAAAATAATTTGAAAATAGAAGAAGCAGTTATCTTAGTACCATTTTTTATTTTATGACCATCAAAATGCATAAACAATCTAGGTAATGAAATATGATATGGTGGTACATGTCCCTTAAAATAATAAATATAATTACCCTTAGATCTTTATCAGATTCATAACGAAATGATGGTAGTTATGATGGTCTATAGAACCAATTAATACCATCAACAGCTATTAATACTTTATATTTTTCAGTATTGTATAATTATTCCATTACTTCATAGACAGCATTAGTGGCATAATGAGCATTTGAATACCATAATCAATAATTTCTTATAAGTATTAGGGTTTTGGAATTTTTAATGTAATTCTTGCAGACATAATTTTAATCTTAAGCTTCTTCAAAATCTCTTTCTTCTTTAGTTATAAATTTCTCAAAATCTTTGAAATGATATTATCTTCTTTCATCATATAAATTGGGACATGGATCAGGATCATCATCATGAACACCACTCAAATTGAATTTGCCATAAAGACTCAAATCAACTAAAAAGGTTTTCAAATGTTCTTAATTAGCTTCTTTGAATTATTCTAACCATTCTTAGGCTGCTTTTGGCTACATATATAATCCAGTTTTAGGATGTCTTTTAGCCTCATATTTTAATGAAGTCCAACTAAAATACTATTGATTTATTTTAATACTTATATCCAGATGGAACAACTGCTACTATCCATCCAGTTTATTAGGCATACATAATTGCTTGCATTAATACACCAGATTTACCAGCACCATGATCTCCATAGAAAAGTAAATTACTTGAATATCCATAATATTATTCCTAACATTAAATAATTCTCTTTATACCCCAAATCTATTTTCAATTAATGATTTCGGAACTGGAAATGGATTATTTACATATTTTGTGAGATCTAAAGTAAAATCTTTAAATTGCAATGTTTTAACTGTTGAAAATAATAGTTCAGGCATAGATGCATTTGGTTATTATTTATCTATTTTTTGTAATAATTAATCAACAAGAGATTTAAAGAATTCTTTTCTTTATTCTGGAGTTCTTAATTATTAAATTAATTCCCAATGACTTAAAATAACCGTTAATAAAGCATCAAAATTTACACTGGTGGCAAAGATTCTTTAAAATAATTCATTATTTCTATATTTTTTGAGTTCATCATTAAAGTCTCCTTTTAAAACATTAAACATAATTATGAAAAATCCTTCTTTGTTGAAATTATTTTTTGATAATTTTTAATAACTGAATACTTCTGGTATTCTTTTACTTGAATCCACAAAATCAATTGTTTTAAAACCTACATCTGTCATCATAAGTGAGAAATTTTTGGATAATTCAATAAGGTTTTTTTGAAAATCTCCTGGAGATAAGAATTTAAAAGTTTTCTTAAATAATTCATAATTTAAAGGGATCCATTTTCCAATTTATATTGGATTCAAATCTAACCAATTTTATAAAAATAATTTTGCCTTTTCTCTTGGCATATTACTTTAAGTATTATCTTCAAGATCTTTGATTGATGCTTGATCTGGTTGTTATGCTAATTATTCTACTTACTTTCTAATATAAGCCTAATTAATTATATTATTTTAGATTTTACTTATGTAATTGATTCTCTTACTACAGGATCTACTTTTTGAAATACTTTTTCAAGTAAATCTAATTCTACTGATTATTCAAGAGCAGGCAATACTTCATAAGTATATCTTTTAAATAGATCAACTTAATTGACTCTTTTTGGTGCTAATACACCAGATTCTTTTTCAATTTATTCAGGCATTGAAAAAAAAGGTTTATTTTGATAAAACTTAGTTGTAGTAACTTTAGCCTATTAATAATGTTTCAATTTTAATTTCTTGAATGCTTCAGATGCAGCTAACTAAAATTATTATTATCATAATACTTACCTTCATAACTAAAATTTATTTATTAATATAAGTAATGAATAATTCAACAATTGCCTAAGCAATTTCCGAAACAATATGTTATGAAATCTTCAAAACTTTAGCTTCTAAGAAAACTGTATAAGGTAATAAATTAATAATCATCACAATAGATGCTGTTCTGAATAAAATTTTAGTAAATTAGGTTAGTATATGGTTTTATTTAATTGGATGTTCAATCTCTTTAATTTTGGATACCTTCTTATTTATTGTCTTTTTATATAAAAGTTAATTGAGACAGAGTCCTGGAGACATATTTTTAGGTAGTTTCATATTTGAAATCATTATGGCAATATAGTGGTATATAACAGCAATTTCCTCTTACGAAGGTAAACCTTTGGAGAATAACTCATTAGAATGTTAATTTACAGCTGCTTTAACATTGATATCACGTATTAATATTTAATTTATACTTCATCTAGACTTGGGTTAGTATTTTTATATATTGGCTTTTTTCTATTTTCTTACAAGATAAGTGAAAACTAGTTTCAAGGCAAAAAATAATATTTAATGGTTAATCCATTTGGGAGTCATTATACTAACATTAATAACATGTGTTATAGTGTTTTCTTTGAATTTGACAGGCAAAAATGTTGATGGCAAATGCTCTATTGTTACATCTCTGTTGGCAGAGTACATTTAATAATTTTACTTAGTTATGTCATAACCTTAGGTTACACTTTAACAATATTAATCTATGTTTCAATAGGAGGATATTCAATTTATTATATTAAGAGGAATATACCAAATTAATATAAAGAGAGAGCATAAAAATTTCTGAAATTTAGTATTATTTACTTTTTGACTTACCTTATTTTGATATTTGCAACATAATTGGTTGAATTATTAGCTAGTTTGAGTTGTACTTATTAATGGAGTATGAATTTAAATTCCATGTATGACACAGCAGCATTTTTTGATATTATGATATTAATACTATTACCTATTATTAGAGTAAATGATCCTTATACAAAAAGAATATTGTTAAAGATGTTTGGGTATGGATAGAAACAAAAATAAATAATAGAAGAAAATGAACTTGAATTATCTAAACATAATAGTAGTGTTGATTAAGATCTTAGTCTTTTGACTAGTGGTATTTCATAAATTAGATAATCTGAATTAATTATCAATAGAGAAAAATCATAAACAGATGATAATCCTTTTGTTAATGTTTTGTAAAATAAAAAGAGAGCATAAATTATGTGTAAAATGATAGCAGGACTTTAAATTGATTAGTATTCTAAATACCATTCATTGGAAGTTGAGATTATCAATCATAAATCAGATAATATCTATGAGGAAAAAAAGATTTATAAATTCATTAATGATTAAATTATAACTACTATGCCTTATAATTTATGTTAAGATTTTGTTTCGTTTGTAGAAGATTTTCCATAAATTAAAGTAGTTACATATACTCCTATTATATTTCATGCTATAATGAATAGAGAGAAATAGAAATTGAATATTTATGAATCTCTTGATATTAACAATAATTTTGAGAAGATAACAAATGCCAGTAAGAATGAAGGTGGAAAGTCAGGCTAATTTTTCTTCTATTCTTAAGACAATTAATTAATTATTAAAACAGTTACTTAATAAGAATTGAAAATTATACTTACTATGCTTAAAAGTTACTTTTTATATATAATATCAAATCCAAATACATTGATTGCTAAAATTTATGGTCTTTATACATTTGAATAAGATAATCAAAAAAATATCAATATCATTGTTATGAGGAATATTGCTTAAACTTCTAATACTTTTAGAATCTATGATCTTAAAGGTTCTAGTTATGATAGGGAAGTTGCTAAAAAAGATACTAATCTCTAGAAGGTTGTACTTAAAGACTTAGATTTCTTGAATATTGAAAAATATTTATATATCTCTTAAGAAGATGCAAGCTTTATTGCAGAAAATGCTATTAAAGATTCTAATTTTTTTAAATCTTAAGGATTAATTGATTATTCTTTAATTGTTTTTAAGATTATAAATGAGTAAAATCAAAATCATATTCCTAAAAAATAAGTTAATATATTTATGTGTGATGATATTAGATATAGATATCATATTGGAATTATAGATTATTTGTAGGAGTATAATGTATAAAAATAATTTGAAAAATATACCAAAAAAATTATTAAACTTAATTAAAATTTAGATACTAGTTCATAAGACCCTAAAATATATGCTAATCGATTCTAATAATTTATTAGAAGAATTACCAAAATTGAATGATATTATTTTATACTTTCATTATAAATTTTATTGTTAAATTATGAATACCACAGATTGTTTAGACTTAATGGACTTACTAAATCTAAACGAAACTGAATCAAATAATTATCTCTTAGAAAACTACTTATAACGTTAAAAGATTCCATCTCACAATACATCTATAGCTCCTACAAATAAAACTATTTCTACCAGATTATATTCATAAATAAGTTCACGTAAATAAACTTAAGAAACTGGCTATCGTAGTATTGCCTACTCATAATAAATTTAAAGGAGTGAATAAATCAAATCAAAGTAAAGATCTATATCCTTTACTCTAAATATGGATTAAATGCAATAGTCTTTTTAAAAAATGGAATTTAAAATGAATAAGTTTTAATTGTCTCAACCAGATAGAATTGACTAAAAATATATGATTACTGGATTTCTTTAAATGAGCTAAGATTATTAAATTATTATATAAGTCATTAAAAAGTAGACTTAGAATTTGAATAATGTCTTACAATCTTACAATAATAATTATTATGAATAGATCTATTAAGTGGATACATATTTTTAGAAAAATTCATAATTGTTGACTACAAATGTATTCAAATATTATAAAATTAAAGAAAGTTTTTATCGATTTTTAAGAATGGGAATTTAAGTATATCATATATTTCATAATTAAAGGAACCATATAATCAAAGAGTCTATAAGAAAATTGATTTATTAGAATAGTAAAATCACTTATTTGAATATTTAAAATTTTATTTAGATTTATTCAAATTCATTAATCAAAAGGCTTTTGATTGTTTTAAAAAAGACTTAATTAGTATTCATAGTTTATAATAATCATCTGCTTAAATTAATTTTGGTGAATAATTTTCTAAATAAGTTTAAGAATTTAAACATAAAATTTTAATTATCTCATCAACAAAAGAAGCATAAATTTTAAATAGAATTTTTAATAATAAAATTGATGAAATCTAATTTTGGATTTAATTGATCTTGAAGATGGCTAACTTTAAATATGTTTATTATATAAAATATTTATTAGTTTCAAAATCATAATTTAAAAAAATAATTAAAAGCAAAAAGCTTTATGATCAAATCACATAATTATTAGAAGAAGCTGAATAATATTAAACTAACATCTCAACTTTAAACATACTTTATAAAGATGAAATACACAAATTTATATCTGAGTTTAATCAAATAAAATGTTAAATCATATAATGGAATGTTTAATTAAGAGAAGATTAATTATGTCAATAAATACTTGTATTAGTAAAAATGAACATAAAACTTGAAAGTATAAATAAAAATCTTCAACTCTTAATTTCTGTAATGTATCCTTTTTAAGTTTAAGTTAAGAGAATCCGATAATTTTGATTAGAACTATTTATCTTAAGAAGTAGATATGGCTAATAAATTGAAAATCTAATTAGAAATTAATAGTCCTATTATTAATTAAATTAAATTATATCCTGAAATCCAATATGATGAGTACATTTAATATTAGTACAATAAATTTATTATTTTGAAAGACTATTTCTAGAATTTATAATATGAATTTGATGTTTAATGAATTATATTATTCTAAAAAGATTATTTTATTTTATTAATCCTTTTTTGTAACAACTTAACATTTGATTCAAATATATTATGTATGAATAATATTAATTATTATATAAATATTCAAAGTTAAAACCCATAAAATAATAAAATTAATAATAATATTTAAAGGAATTAAAAACACTATTAAATTTCATACCTTCTCGGCCTTTTGGCTAAGATCAAGTGTAGTATCTGTTCTTATCAGAGTGATATCTGATATCTCCTACGAGGAGAATGATATCACTGCAATTTTTAAATGGGGCTGGGTTTACTTGGGGCTTGCTCCGGTCCCAGCATAGTCGACCCTGACTTACACGACCTCGGGGAACGGCTAACCCGCTACTTTTTAATTTAAACAAACGAAATTTATTATTATTATATATTGACAAGGGAAGATTAGAGTAAAGATCAAAATAGAAAATAATTAAATACCTTTAAGGTGTGTTTGGGAAATAGAAATTAATTTTAATTGAATAGCTTAAAGAATGATTTTGATATTAAATAATAAATAATTACAATGTTTCGTATGTTTGATCCAATGTATTAGTCCATGAACTAGATTCTAGAGGAAAATGGTAATATCTTATGGTTGGGAGATTGTACTGCTGCATATGATAGAAGCTTATTAGATGCGAGAGGAATTAAGACAGTTTTAACAGTAGCTGCAGGATTAAATGTGTCTTATCATGAAGGTGGAATAGTGCACAAGGTAAAATAGATGTCTATATCCTAGGTTTATCACATATTAGATATAGAATCAGCTAATATTGCAAGGCTTTTTGGGGATACTTGTAATTAGATTGGGGAAGGGTTAAAGAGAGGCGGTGTATTGGTCCATTGTGCAGCTGGAGTGTCGAGATCAGCTTCAGCAGTGATTGCATACATAATGAAAACTAGAGGGTTGAGTTTTTAGGAAACTTTCAATTATGTAAGAAAACGAAGAAGTGTAGTATTTCCAAATTATGGATTTCAAAGATAATTAAGAAATTATGAGAAAGATCTTAAAACAACAAAAGTGAAAGAACCTTAAGGAATAGAGATGTCAATCAAATAGGCACAAAAAAAGCCTTAAGAAATTGTAATGGATAAGCATGAGTAATTCAGTATTTAGTATTTGGAATAGAAAGCAAAGATCCTTTTAAAACCTGCGTCAGGTAATCCAACATTCAATAGTGGTTATTCAACACCATAAAAATAGTTCTAGAAGTAGAGGATGTTGTATCAATCTGCGAAGGTTGGGAGTCAAGAGCCAAAGTAAAGTTCAATAACATAGAATTCTACTAGAGCTAATTCCTAAATGAAAAAAAATGTATTTGAACTTTCATTCAATCAAACATATCAAGGCCCTCAGATAGTGACCTACTAAAGAAATAAACTTATAGAGAAAATGCCAGACATTAAGAAAAAGACTTTTTATAGGTGAAGATTATATATATTTAATTAATTTATCCTCCTATATATTGAATGAGTATCTCTAGAAGTATGATTATAGATTAATCAGCATTAATAAATGGATTGTTTTAATTAAATAAATACAAACAATTTCCACCACAATCTCATTCATTTTATTTCTATCTCATATCTGCAAGTACATTGAATACTTTAACCAAACCTTTAGCTGCAATGACCTTCAACTCTCTTTCTTGATCTCTATTGGTAGATACTCTTGGATCAATATGTCCTTTTTCGACAACAGCCCTACTATGTTTAATTTTTCTAACTTTTTAATGCTTTTCTTTATTCCAATTTCTTTTTATTTTTATTTTTCACTTGTGAGTTCATTCAATATTTTTTATTTATCTGCCATAATTGCCTTGTCACTTTTAACATCTCTCTTAATTACACCAGACAATAATTATTTTAATGATTGCTTTGTTTATTATTGTAC